>CABFVX010007357.1:0-18273 GCA_902151425.1 Timema shepardi
GATCACTTCACGGGGTGCGGTGTGGATCAATGTTAAACCTTATGGGAGAAAGTGCGCTGGAACTCTTAATTTAACCACTACTTACGTCTTACCTTGAAGATTGCTGCACAATAATGAGAAGAATTTTCAGTATTCGATACCCCTCGCTGAACAGACAGTCTGATTGCGCCGTAAGTAACTCAAACTGTTCACTTACCTGAAAAACAAAACCATCAAGTTAATGATCGTAATTACAAAATAAAAAATAAAAGTTTTGTAGGCTCTGAACAAAATGTGTGCAACGTGTAATTCAAAAGAAGAAAAAAATCTACTTATGTTTTTTGCATCGCGTTTTAAAGTTTATAAAGTTGGTATCTTGGGGGTGCTTGAAATGATATATTAGAATATAATGTAGTTTCATTTGTCTAAAATGAGATATCGAATTTAGTTTACTGATGAATGATTTTTGAAAATATAAAAGAAATTACCAAAACAATCATGTTTGAAAATTGTATATGAAGAGTATTTCATATAATTATAAAAATCATTTCTTGTTTTGTTTTTTCTGAGGGAAGATCAAGTACGGTAGCTTAGCAATAATTTTTTTAGAAATGTAGTTCCTAATTACAATATATTATAATTTAAAAAATTAGGTTATGTAAAATTGTATCATACAATTTAGGCCTATTTGAATTTTTGTAGTCCTAATTATTTAAATACGTTAAAATGTTTTCATGCGTATCAAAGGATGCCCACAGAATAATATCACAAATAAAATTCCCTGATTACAATATAAAAATTTCTCTAACAATAAACTATATCGAAATTTATAAAGGTATTGGGGGAGGAAAAAAATCTAAAGTACTCAATTTGTCATAAATAATTAGTTTTGGAATATACTTCATAGGAAGAGCCTATATGACAGCTGGAAAAGCTCTGATTAGATCTACTTTTACGTATTCATAAGTCAAGTCATGTTACCTGCAGTTGTCACGATTAATAGTTATTACCAATACCTATAAAATAACACCATTAATACAGTAAAGAATTTACGATTGATGCTCGAAAAAAAAGTATTCTTCAAATTTTAATTTTGCCTTTTTAATCAAGCTTTTTATCTACAAATTCCTTATGTTTTTTAGCATCATATCTTACCCGTTCAGATTATACACCTACGTACTCAATTACGCTTATGGTTTAAGGATCAGTAAGGTTGAATTTTAGAGGACGTGGAAGGAGAGTGGAAAACCATTTAGTAAAAACCACCCTCAATACACCCAACCGAGACTCGAACCCCGACATCACCGTCAGCGGCTCTATAGTTTATTGCGAACGTGACACCTTAAGAGTCTTATACCATGCGGCCACCAAAGCAGGTCATTTTATTTTTTTAATTCCCTCTCCTCTTTAACCAAAATCAGTGGTCACTCAGGTTAAGGCATCAAACTCATCAGGTCTGGTTTGCTGATGACGGCAACGCCAGGATTCGGTGAACCGAGGCTAGTTTTTCCTACAAGGATTTCCAGTCACCCTCCACGTAAATGCGGGTGCATAGTCTCTATGGTTTACTTTCCCCATTTTAAATAAGCAGATAGCCGCGGATGAGAAGCAAGAAGCTTAGCACTCAAAAAGACTTGACTTTTGTTGAGTTTTTTTGTCAACTATTTCCTAGTGAAAACTGTGCCAATGCCAGAAAGATCGCACAAGATTTCTCTCCGTGCTCATCACAGCGCATGCGCGAATGAACGCCACATTTGAGCCTCTCAGTCGCTAAGGTATGCTGTCGTTAGAACATGGTTTGTTTTATTGTTCGTGACGTCACAGTAGACATGACTCATGGTGACGCTTCAGAGACTCTAATTACTGCCATTGTATCGACTTTATTTCCGCGACCTAAGGAATGGCTTCACAAACTTCATAGAAACATTGTTTTTTTTAAACTGTTCGCAAAGGTGGTCCCTATTACTAAGTTGTCAGAATCGCAATAGTCTGTAATGGTTGTGACATAGAAGTAAAGGTTCAAATTTCGTTTTAGAGTTCATTAGGAAAAAAAAAACAAGGAGATTTATGATTGTGTTTTGAGCATGCCAATGTGGAAGCGTATCCTCTAAAAACATCCTTCTTGACTCTAGACCTAGAATAAGCTTTTAAATATGTATTATTATTATTATTATTATTATTATTATTATTATTATTAGCACCTCGTCTTACTACCCGTTCGGGTTATACGCACTTACGCTAATGTGTAATGGTAGGGTGATTGTGAGATAAAATGGAGGACCTACAGTTTAACGTGGGATCCGAACCACGGTGGAGGCCTGGCATTCCTCACATTCACAAGTTGTGATTAATACACGTCTTGTCAGAGGTGAAGGAAGGGTTTGGCAATCAGATAAACCCGTGCCGGGACCGAGGATTGAACCCTGGACGCCAGCAAATAAGTCTTACACCTTACCCCTAGACCACCAGGTCACCGTTTACATTGGTATAATCATGTTTTGTAGGTCTACCAACTCTCTGTTACGGCTACTGGTTTGACATCTTGTAGGGTGGAAGGGGACTGGGTATGGTGTTCATTCTAGAATCAAGTTAGTTTGCATATTGTACTCTAATTTATTTATTTTTTATCAAACACCGCGTCATACTACGCGTTCGGGTTATATGCCTATGTACTAATTAATTACACTTATGGTTTAAGGGATTAGGAAGGTTTAATTGAGAAGCATTTGCGTGGAAGGAGAGCTTAAAACCATTTTGGAAAAACAACTCTCAGTGCACCCGCCCTGTATCGAACCTCGATCTCCCCGTCTTCAGCAGTCTAGTCCAACACGAGAGTAGCGCGTTAGACCACGCGGCCACCGAAGCGGGTGATTTTACACTTGATGTACTAACTACGCTAATTTGTTAAAGGCAAGAAGGTTAAATTTTGAGGAAGTGTACCAGCATGTGTGTGGAGAAAACCGTCCAGGAAAATAAAGGCCTTCTTTATATCTGGCCGGGGTTTAAAGCCCGATATTCCCGTGATCTATTGCAAGAGTAGTCTAACGCCTTAGACCATAGGATTACTGATAAGGGTTTCTGTGATATAATCAAGCGGTTCAGTGATCTTGACTTTTTTTCAGGGCTGTAAAGTCGGAAGCTATTTTGGGTGCCATCGTAGTCGGTAAAAATGTTTACTATTATAACAATATATGGTAATCATATAATTTTATACTTTTTTTACTATCTACTACAAATACTTGTAATTTGGATTGACAAATGTATTTAAATATAAATCCACAACGTCAAAGAAGCGTCTGATAAAATAATCTTTATTGGAGAATTATTTAGTGCAGTAAATTTGCTATCCACCTAAAAAACATTAGAAATGTAAAAGGGTTTGACAAATACACTCGCAATTTATATCGTTCTAAATAACACTAGGCCTAGCTAAATATTCATTCTTCATAGGAACCTATGCCACAAAAAAAAAATCTTAAAATTCATAAAAACAATTTATTAACAATTCACTATGTTGCTGTTATCAAATTTATGCGAGATATTTCAAAATACAAAAGAAGTGATATCAAAAATATTCACGTGTATTTTATTTTATTATTTTTATTTTTTAACATCTTGCCTTACTACCCGTTCGGGTTATACACCTCTCTTCACATGTACAAAGTTATTCACATTTCAAAGAAAAGTTTAATAGAATAATATATATTTTCTTTATAAAATTTTCAGCAGCTGTTTTAATATAAATATTAATTTCCTAACATAAAACTAGGAATAAAATTAATTTTATTTCTATAGTATTTATTTATCATAGTTAATGGCTTAGCATTGTATATAACTTAGAAAAAATATGTGTGTGTGTGAATTTTACTGCAACATAACTAGTTTTTTTAAATTATAAATAATGAAACGTGAATACCCAACATAAAATTAAGTCCTTGTACATACTTTACTATGTTAAACAACAAAGAGTATTTACAGATGTAATTTGTGCAGGTTTATAAATTTAAAAAAAGCCTTGTAGAAAAAACACAAGACCCTAGGGCACTACAAGAGGATGTACTCCATGGTATACACTATACAGTATGATACGTTGAGGGTTTTTCTCATGTTAAGTTAAGAGGAGAAAAACAGTTACAGTAACTACAGTTAGATAGAGAGAAAGAGAGTAAGAGTTCTCAGGAATAACAATTATTAATATATAACGGCAGTAAATAAAGGGGTTGTGATGGGAAATTTTCCCGCGGTTATTAAATATTTTTAAAACGATTTTAACAGAATATGTAATTCCAACGTGTATAGGAATAGCCTTATCTGACAGCTAAAAAAAAAAAGCATACATCCACTTTAACATATTCATAAGTCAAGTCGTGTTATTTGCAGCCATCACTTATGGTACAGTAGCCCCGTGGCTTCTTTGGTGCTGACTGACAGCTCACAGCTGACAGTCAACATTTAGGTATATGCCTAGATTTTGACCGTCAGAAATGATAGCTGCTAAACGTATGTTTTTGCAGATCATATGGTTCGGCGTAGGGATACATAATATGGTCTGGTGACGTTTCAAAGCTTTCAGCTGTCAGCTGTGAGCTGTCAGTCAGCACCAAAGAAGCCATGGGGCTACGTATATCATAGGACTACATATAGAAATATAGTCAAACTAGTGGATCGTTGCAGCGATGGCTGCAGATTATTGCACTAAAATGCATTCGAAACATTTTATTGAGAAAGGATCTATTATTATTATAATAAGCCCTCACTCGACTTACTAGTTATAAGTTTAATCGTCAAAGGCTATCGACTTACATAGATATTTAGGTTTAGGTGTTTAATTGGAATCAAACCAATTTATATTCCCATTTCACGCGACGGTGAGAACTTTAAAACTACCCCTGGTGACCTGACGGTCTAGGGGTAAGGTGTCAGACTTCTGTGCTGGCGGCCGGGGTTCAATCCTCGGTCCCTGCACAGATTTATCTGATTACCAAACCCTTCCTTCACCTCTGACAAGACATCTTGTGAATGTGGGGAATGCCAGGCCTCCACCGTGGTTCGGTTTCCACGTTAAACTGTAGGTCCTCCATTTCATCTCACAATCACCCTAACATTACACATTAGCGTAAGTGCGTATAAACCGAACGGGTAGTAAGACGCGGTACTAATAATAATAATAATAATAATAATAATAATAATAATAATAAAACTATCCCTCTCCCAGCTCTCTAGCTATTTGTTGCACAAAGCCACGAATTGAACTGCTATTATTTTTAACCAAAGAGGAATATTTTATCTACCGATATAAAACAGTAGAACAGTTGTCACTACCCACACAGAAGGAAAAGATGGTAAATTCGCTATGAAAATTGGGTTTTAGTTTTAGGCCACTATTTTTTAACGGCATCTTGGACCTCTAACCTTTAAAATGATTGCTTGTTTGTCAAAATATGTTCAACCATTTCCTCGTAAGTTCTATTACTGGAAACGGGCTTATCAAATTATGTATAAGATGTGATAAAGAGCGTGATAAAATGTGATAGTGAATATGAGAGTGTAAGTGTTAGAGTGTGTGATTGTGTTAGTGTGTGGGTGAGTGTGAAAATGTGTGAGTGTGAATGTATGAGAGAAAGAGTGTTTGAGAGAGTAAATGTGTGTGTGAAAGAGAAAGAAATTGTGAGGGAGAATCCGTGATCAAGTGTGAGTGTGTGTGTGTGTTAAAGGGATATGTGAGAAAGGAGGAGTGTAAAATTTGGGAGAAATATTGTGTGAGAGAAAGAGAAAATGTGAAGGCGTGTGAGAGAGAGAGTTTGAGAAAGAAAGTTAGAGAGGGAGAGATTAGTTTAGAAAGAGAATATTAGAGTGAAAGTTTGAGATATAGAGAGTGAGATTGAAAGTGTGAGATATAGAGAGTGAGATTGAAAGTGTGAGATTCAGATAGATTGAGAGGGATTTAAAAGAGAGTTGAGAGAGAAAGAGAGTTTGAGAAGAGAGCGTTTGAGAGAGAAAGAGAGAGCGTTCAAGAGATAGAGAG
The DNA here is from genome assembly GCA_902151425.1 of Timema shepardi. Lineage (NCBI taxonomy): Eukaryota > Metazoa > Arthropoda > Insecta > Phasmatodea > Timematidae > Timema > Timema shepardi. The sequence continues at coordinate 6,005 of CABFVX010007357.1, forward strand.
CGTTTGAGAAATAAAAATCGTTTGAAAAAGAGTTTTAGAGAAAGTACAATAAAGATAATGTGAGAGAAATTGTTTAATAGAGAGTGTATGTGAGGGTAGAGAGTGTGTGTGAGAGAGAATGAGAGAGAATGAGAGAAGATTATATGAGAGTGTGTTATAAAGTGTGTGGGGGGGAGAGAGAGTGTCATATAAAGAGAGAGAATGTGAAAATATTGAAGTAGTACACAAAACATTGCGGTACTTTGAAATATAATTTCCAAAAAACTAAGTATCAACATGGAAACATAACTGAATTTACTGTATTTCTAAAAATGTGAAAAGATAAATGGGGTACACAAAAGATTACTTTTAAATGTAATATCAACAAAATTAAGCGGTAAAATGAAAACATGGCTTAACTTATGTATTTGTATTGTGTTACTATTTGCTAAAATGAACAACAAAATCCATTATTTGAAAAAAAATTAACATCAAAACCAATTGTTTGAAAAAAATGAACACCAAAACTCATAAATACCGTAATTAAAATGGCTATTTTTAAACGTTATTCAAGATCGTTTTATTGTTTTCGAGCTTATAATACATAACAAAACATATTTAACATCATTTTATCATGAGCGAAACAAAACGTAGGGAATATTTTAACGAACTTAACCTTTTAATTTTAAAATTAAGCTCAATAATAATATTATTGATTTAAATACGAATTAACGAAAACAACATTCCAATAAAAAATAAATGACTCCCCAGTTTAGGCGTCTTAATTTAGATCTGTTATGACCAGCATCCAAGGAGAAATATTCATCCAAGGAGAAAATTGTGATGTGTTCGTACCAAAAAATAAAGATCGAGTTAAAATTTGTTTCCAAAGAAATATATTTTATTTGGAGATTTACAGCCATGCAGCAAATAGCGGTTTCCATGGTGACTAAACAAATAATGAAAAACTGAAAATTATCTGTGAAAATCTGGTTTTCGTGGAAAACTACTATTTTTTCCGACATCCTGGACTCCTAACCGTTAATATGAGTGGTCGTTTGTCAAAATCTGTCCAGTCATTTCCTCGCAATTTCTATTAGGTACCGGATGGTTTTCCTAAATGGTTTTCCACCCACCCTCCACGCAAATGCGGGTTCACTTCCTCTAAATTCAACCTTCCCATTCCTAATCCATTAGCGTAATTAGTACTTAAGCGTATAACCCGAACGGGTCGTAAGACGCGGTGATAAATAACAAATAAATAAATATTAGGTACTGGAAACGGGCTTGTCAAATTATATATAAGAAAGATGTTATTCATGTTTATCACCAAAAAAATATGTTTGCGTTTTCTTAAAGATTCTTCCAACCAAAATCCTACTATATTTCTTTGATCTCTTGTTTTAATTTATTCTGTGACCCGAATCTTACTACCCATCCAACGCTATCACATATTTACGTTTATGGATCTGTGGATAAAGGAGGCATAATTTAGAAATGTAGCCTCATTTGCGTGTAAGAGTAGGGGACCCAATTAATAAAAGTCACCTTTAATACACCCAGCTCGGTTTCCAACCCGTTCCTCCAAATCAACGGCGAACCAGATAATACAAGACTGACGTATACTATTTGTCTGCTCAGCACTTTTGAGTAATTTTGTTGTTTACGTTGACTTTAATTTACAAACTACAGATCATGTTAGCGAATATATCATATTATCTGTGGTAGGATGTTCGTTGAAAGAGACTTGTAAAAAATACAAAACACATTATTTTTTTCTGTTACCCGCTTAGGTGGCCGCGTGATCTAAAGCGCTACTCTCGTGTTGGACTAGACTGCCGAAGAAAGAGAGATTGGGATTCAAACCAGTTCGGCTGCACTGAATTTTTTTCCTAAATGGCTTTTCCATTGTCGCTTCATGAAAATGTGGGTGTACTTCCTCTAATTAAAACCTTTCTAATCCCTAAAACCTACGGTGTAATTAGTATATAGGAAGATACACGAACGGGTGGTTAGACGCGGTGCTAACAAACCAATAAAAATAATATTTTGCTGTCAATATTGATAACACTCTACCATTATTATTATTATTATTATTATTATTATTATTATTATTATTACCGCGTCTTACTACCCGTTCGGGTTGTACGCACTTACGCTAATGTGTAATGGTAGGGTGATTGTGAGATGAAATGAAGGACCTACAGTTTAACGTGGAATCCGAACCCCGCTGGAGGCATGGCATTCCTCACATTCACAAGATGTCTTGTCAGAGGTGAAGGAAGAGTTTGGCAATCAGATAAATCTGTGCCGGGACCGAGGATCTACCATTATTAATAGGGTTATTTTATAGGTAATCATATTGTCTATCAATCACCACAGATGTGGATTACATGACGTTACGTAGGAATACGTGAAAGTGAATCAATTAACTTTATTTCTATAGATGTCAAGAGGTTATTTCCATTCATAATAAAAATTGAGGTTTGGATCAGATACAAACTAGGAATGGATCTCAAAACCAACCGGGTGCTTTAGAACTGAATTTTTTTTATTGCCATCCTCTCTCTCCAGTAGCTACTTAGAATTCACCCTTTTATATCTTGTGTCCTTATATTAATTGGTAGACGTTAAACAACTTGATCGGGGAGTCAGGACGCTTGCTACTTAAACAAACTTGGAAGCGAAACTGGTTTCTAACATTAGTTTTCCGTTAAAAATCTTAACCTCTACTTAATTTAAGAAAAACAAATTTACCATAAATAATAGTAAACAATAAAAAAAAATTAAAACAGATCAGGCCTATGATCTTCTATGGAAAATACAAAGGTTTTAAAGATAATAAAACGGACTTTCAAGAGTAATTTATTGAATTCATAAGGGTTGTATGGTAACAACAACAAAACTCCCATGCTTAAATCTGCGATCGAGCTAAACCAACTGATCGGCCGCCGCCATTAATGATGGTAGTGGTGACCTGGAGATCTAGGGGTAAGGTGTCGGACTGCTGTGCTGGCGGTCCGGGGTTCAATCCTCGGTTCCAGCACAGAGTTATTTGATTGCCAAACCCTTCCTTCACCTCTGACAAGACGTGTATTAATCACAACTTGTGCGTGTGTGTGTAATGCCAGGCCTCCACCGTGGTTCGGATCCCACGTTAAACTGTAGGTCCTCCATTTCATCTCACAATCACCCTACCATATACACATTAGCGTCAGTGCGTATAACCCGAACGGTTAGTAAGACGCGGTGCTAATAATAATGGTAGTGCTAACATGTGAGGATAGAGGTTGTCAAATGATCATCACAACAAACCCTCTGGCCATTAATCTCAGCTATCTAGACCAGAACCGCTACCTATTTATTCAAGTAGACCGTGATTTGTTCTCGTGAGGATGAGTTTGAGCCCTTTCCAGACTCCCCACTTCAGAGAAAAATTCTGGAAGCACGGGGGATCGAACGTGGGACCTCAGGAGCTGTAGTCAAGAGTCTGACCACTAGACCACGGAAGTTATGGTTGTATAATGTGTTCAAATAAAATACAGAACATATAAAAACAGTAGGAGGTCTTAAAACGAGTTTGGAACCTAATTCACAGCATCACTAATAGGGGGAGGCTCAGGTTAGGATATCCACACGTGTAATTCTGCTGTACGTAAAGAAACAATAGGGTCTCACTCCCTTTATCAGGTCATTTATGAGCAAGGAGGAAAAAATACGTTATTCTCTCGTATTCCATTGTTTGCGTTATCACTCAGTTATAAAACAAATCGACGCACCGTCATGCCATTGTCACGGTGGTTACCGTCTCGTCACGTGACAGAGCGATCATCTAGTTCGCTATTGGTGATTAGACTTTTTGTAGTATGAAACCTACCTAATTAAAAACTACATTAATTTTGGCAGCCAACATCGATAGTAATTACCTATATTATTGGTATTATTTTTTATAGTTATTGATAATACCTATCATAATTGGCAGCTGCATATCACATTACTTGACGTATGAATACAAGAATTAGTTTTAGTCACTCTTATAGATGTCAGTTCAGGTTGTCCCTTATGTAAATTGGAATTTACAAGTGCAACCTGAAGATAAATCAAGGTATTGGCAGAGGTGTGGAGGTAATGAAAACTTTTTGCCACGTCTTATTTCATCAGGCAGTGCGGCCTGGGCGGGTATAATAGAAACTGTAATTTTTATCAATTTAATAAATATTAGTTCTCTTCTTGGAGTCTTTAGGAAGAGAGAGGGGGAACAAGGGAACATATACACACACACACACACACACACACACACACACACAATAAACTACTCTAATGGAGCACTCTTAAATTGAAAGTTTTCATTCTGAAATTTGAAACTCTTACGTTTGGAGACATGCATACTTTATTGAGCTAAGCTTTTTCTCTCTAACTTATATTACTTAATAGGTCTACCGTTATCATATTATTCGAGTTATTCAACTTGGAGCGACATTTTTTTATTTCTTAGTTTAAAGTGAAAAAGGGTACGTTCTCTCGTCATCGTGACCCCCCTCCCTCCCTTTTACCCCTTTATAATTTTAGCAATAGGTGACCTGGTGGTATAGGGGTAAGGTGTTAAGACTTTAGTGCTAGGGGTGCGGGGTTCAATACTCCATCCCGGTACACATTTATCTGATTACCAAACCCTTCGTTCACCTCTGACAAGACATCTTGTGAATGTGGGGAATGCCAAGCCTCCACCGTGGTTCGAATTCCACGTTAAACTGTAGGTCCTCCATTTCATCTCACAATCACCCTACCATCACACATTAGCGTAAGTGCGTATAACCCGAACGGGTAGTAAGACGCGGTGCTAATAATAATATAATTTTAGCGACGCCTATCGAACTGGGCACAAGACTGACTCGAACTTAAAATGTTTTTGAGTTGGTTAATATCCATCCACATGTTGTTGTTTTAAAAAGAGTCCGTTTTCTTATCTTCTTGCGTAGTCCTTCACCTCGCCTTCTGATAGGATCCCAACCTATCATTATTTGAAACCTCGCAAAGAGTTACAAGGAAGTGGGTCACCACAGGCCTACCAATGAAATGTGGGTCTCTATCCATTTACTGACTTAGGACACACACACACACACACACACAACTACAACTTTGTATTGATTTAGTGACCCATAATATAAACATGAACATTTCCCTTATTGTTGAGTGGCCAGAACAGGGGTGGCGAATCTATGGCATGTGAACACTATTTGGATGACACGCTGGCATGAAACAAAATAGTTAAATAAAACATTTTCCCGACGTCGTATAGTTTTTTTTAAGGCAACAATATATCAATGTCACAGTGAACTTTGTGAAGTTAGGAGCTAGAAATGGTATTTGTTCGTATTTTAGTGTGTCTTGTGTTTATGTTGAAGACACGTTATGAACAGAACATAAAAACATGTTTTAAACTAAAATGGAAATGGCTACGGAAGTTTTTGATTCTAATGTGTGTGTGTATGTATATATTTTAATTTATTGTGATTTTAAATAGCAAAATGGCTATGTAAGATATGTGTGTGTGTGTTGGGGCACTAGTGTATTTGCAGTTTCTACAGCAATTTTTTTTTTGCAAAAAAAGTAATAAAAATATTGCTTCAATACAAACATAGAATTTAATTATCTTCACATGCTGACCTCAACAGTTCATGAATATAATATGTTAATTTCTGTGAAAAAATTACAATAAATGGTTATATATCATATATATATATCCATTTATTATAATTTTAATTTACTCTATTCTTAAATAGCAAATTGGCTTATGTATGTTTTTGATATATGTATGTACATAGCCATTTTGCTATTTAAGAATACAATAAATTAAAATTACAATAAATCGATATATATAATATATATAGCCATTTATTGTAATTTTTTACAGAAGTTGATATATTATATTCATGAACTGTTGAGGTCAGCATGTGAAGAAAATTAAATTCTATGTTTGTATTGAAGCAATATTTTTTATTAATTTTTTAGCCAAAAAAATGTTTTGCTGTAGTAACTGCAAATACACTTACCTTTCTAGTGCCCCCTACACTTACACCTTAATTATGCGATTGTAAAATGCACGTTGAATAGCTAGGTAGTAGACCAAAGGGCCGCATTTAAAATTTTCCAGTTTTTATTAAATGGTTTATCTATGCATTTCCATCGGCCTCCCTTTGTTTTCCAAACTCTTGGCTAATTTTGATCATTAAATGATAAGCCATTTTCATAGCAAAATTAAGATTACGAGTAAAAATTAGGGGGCTGTGTTCCCATGAAAAGCACTTCAAAGAGCTTTTAGAGGTGTTTTAACATTTAGAATTTGTCCCAGCCTCCCTCCAGCAGTCATGGGGTTATGTTGACACAAAAAAAACCACTTCAAATAGGTTTTATAGGTGTTTAATTCAGTCCTCGGCAATTAGGGGGCTATGTTGCTATAAAAAAACAATTCAGATATATTCTAAAACTGTTTTATTATTTAGAATTTATTTCTAGCCTTCCACAATTTGGGGGATGTGCCCATCAAGGGCCCCCCTCCCCCTTTCAGAAATTATTGGCTGGCTACGGCCTCGCCTAAGTTAGTGTGTAAATAGTGTACTGATTTGTGTTTGGAAAGTGTACGTTAAGTTCCTATAAAAATGATTGTCCGCCAGCTCTATTCAACGGGCGAGCCTTACCGGATTCCCTGACCAGGGGGAAAGAGCGATTGGACCCTTAAAAAAAAGGAGGGGATTACACACATATGTAAGTACAGCATGTCTACAAGTATGTGAACACGTTCAGTTGAAATGAGAACATCAGACACATCTTCATCACGTGCGCGCACACAAGGTCATGACCACACACACAAAAAAAAGCCTCATCTTGAGGAAAGGTGCGAGAAAGACATCTGTGCTTAGCGGGCAAGATAAATCTGTGTTGACACCGGATATGACCTCTGCAAGAAACGGAAGGAAGTCTGGAATCCCTCCGACCCCTCTTGAAACGGCGTGGTTGGAGCTTTTTATTCCTCTAACCCTCCCTCTTCCAAAGTAGCTCTTATTCTACAGACATACATGTTTACTAAAAGGCTAACGGACAAAGTAAAAGATGAGGTTATCAAAAGGGAAATATAGTCTCGCAGTCCTTTCCCCCTCCCATACCATCACAAATAGGAAAGGTTTAAGTTGTTTGGCGAAAACCTCGTAAAGAGGAAATATATCTTCCCGACGTTGGTGTGCCTGACGTTTGAGGCTTAGCGCTTACGCCTTTTGAAAAGCCAAAACCCCTCTTTTACTTTTTTTAAAGCACAGCGGGTTTAACCCTTTGAACCTTTTTAAAATGTTTAAAATCTTTCTTGATGTGTTTAATTCGTTATATAGATGTGTGAGTTTCCCCTCCCTTTCCCCCCTTACTCAACGTCTTTATTACAAAATGTTGATCTTTACATTTTCTCATCCTAAGCTGAGATTTTGATGACATGCCATTTAAAAAATAATAATTCTAAAATACTTCCCTTAATTCGCGTTTTACTCCACCCCACCTTAATACACGTATTTTTAAAAGCTGGAACGCTATTTCCATGGCTATCCAACCATACAAAACATTCTTAATATTAGCAGTGGTAGAAGTACGAAACCAACAACGGTGGACAAGTGGTTTAAGGGGGTGGTATTCAACTTTTTTTTTGCGTACCTTTGGATACAATATATCTTCAACTTTGTATCCCCAAAGGTATTGGTGCCAATGCCGAATCACCAAACAGGTGTAAGACGCGCGCGAATGGGGCCTTGGTATCACAGAATCCTCAAAAATAAAACAAAACCAAAACTAGTTTTATTTTTTTAACGTTGTTTTTTTGGTCGATAAAAAATGTAACAAAGAAAAAAGGATTTTTTTAGTGTGTAGGACTAGGTGGACCAATCAAAGAGTCGCAAAAATAAGTAAAAACATCCTGATTACATATTCAGATGGTGCTGTAAATGAGAAAAGTTCTTCCAAAACCATTACGATGTGGTTTTGCTTTTGATGGTATTGAATACCCTCATTCTTCGAACTTAAACGGGCTCTAGGAATTATTTACGTAGTTTATTGAGTGGAATCCAAGCTAAATGTCACTTATGTTGTCGTATCCCTCAGGTATGCGAACTCGAGGTTGGGAACTAATGGATCCGTTTCAGCTCTAAATCTTTGATAGGAACCTCAGATCTCGAAGAAATACTCTGATGTTTAGGAGTGAAGACTGGTGTTCTTGCACTTTTATTAATTAATAACAAAAGTATATTACAAGTTCGTGGTTCTATGAAGAGTAATCCAGACAGTATTTCTACATACACTCAGTATGACAATTATAAAGAGTGAGAGCCCCGATTTCAAGATATCCGGGGTTTATTTACCTTCCTTGTTTATCTCAGGAAGTTTCTAGCTACGCAGTACAAAGGGTGCAACCAACAGTTCTGATAGGAGCATGTGACTGGGGTGATTTCCACTGTTGGCTCACTTTGGACTCAAGAAATCATAATATTGTTTCTGACTAAGGAAATACGTAGAAAACATTTATATCACGTAGTTCTCAAATGACTATAGTCTGTATGACTTAAGCTTAACTTTAAATATAGTCTAACTCCACTTCGTTACAACTTTTTTTGTATTACGTCACTATTACAATAATTGTAACATTAATATAATAAATACCTTGAATATTAAATACCTTTATTTCCCTGGTGTATTATGATTACTGTTCTAAGGGATTATAATAACTGACTAACCCCCTTAGCTATATGACAATGTTTCTAGAAAACGAGCTTGTCCAATTATTAGATTATAAATCTATTATTGCTAAATGTGCCAAATTTAAAGTGAGAAAAGTATCACGTTTATATTATTATTATTATTATTATTATTATTATGTAAATGTATACCAAATTACGAAGAAACCGGCATGTCATTTATTTTTCTTCAAAATAAAATAAAAACTACGGGCAGTCTGTTTATGTATGTGTTTATTTACTTAATACTAAAATTGATGCACGATATGATTTGGTTCTATACCATACCAGTATGTAATTATTATCTTTAAACGTTTATGTTTTTGTTTAATTGAAAAATAATAAATGCTGTATTTTTCAATTAGTGCATTTTAATTTTAGCTTAACATCCTTTATAAAAATTAAAGGAGGATAGGGCATCAGAACCAGGTGGTGCTTGTGCAAGTTATACATATTATAAATAGATGTAATATCTACATATATATATATTGTACATTTTATATGATACTAGCAATCCCGCACGGAGTTGCCCGTAACCCACTGTAGTATAAGAATTATATAAGCCCCCCGTCCCACCCCCATAATGCCCGTATCTCTGAAACGTAATTTTAAACAGGATACAAAAAAAAATTCTTCAGAAATTTGTAAAAATAGCTTAATTAAAAAGCTAATTCTAAATTTAATAACCCGGTTTTCGAAGTGAATTCGAACCCTCTTCCATCCACCTATGTTAAAAATTTCAGATATCTCAGCGTGCTGTAGATTTGGCTGGGCATCGCATACAAACAAACACACAGGTACAAACAATTCCATTTATTATTATAGAAGATATACAGATATATATTGTTTACGTACCCCCTTCCTCCTAAGATGTATTTGCATACCCTAGGTTGACTACCACTGATCTAGAGGGTTAGAACTCGCAACCAGCTTGGAAGGCCATCGACGGAGGATGTCAAGGTTCGAATTCCAATTAGGTGCACTGGTGTTCCTCCTCACGAGTGATTTATCAATGTGGAGTCATCAATCTCTCTCAACATCAATATGGGTGCACTTCCTCTACGTTACCATCCTCATCCCTGTCCCTTGGATTAACCCTTTCAACGGAGTGCGCCCGAATTGGCTTGAAAAGAGGATGGTGAACCAGTGATAAAATTACTTCTGGAAAACGATTTCTTGGTCGTGATTCAAACCTTGACCTTCCTCGTAGCGGAGAATCAAGTAGGCCTATATTGCAAGATTGGTGGCCTACACATGACGTTTAGGTACCTTATTTAAATCTAATTATGTTAGAATTAATTTTAGTTTCCTAAATATTCTATACTAGGCGCTAGATATGGGTGTGAAATGTCATATGTTATATCCTCTGTTAAGCGAGATTGTAAGTCATGACACAACCATGTCCAAAAAAAATGCAAATTAAATAAATTAAAAATACTCTTAATAAAATCCTAAGATTATTTTATTTTTGTTTATGTTCCTAACAGAAGCATAACACAAAAACTTTCAATTCTGAGGATCGAAATTGTAATCGACTCTTGAATTCCTCATTTCCAATCTGCTTTTATGCACTACGCTAGAATACAGATGACTTCCGTGTAGTTAGAATTCGAACCCAGATCTCACATACTGGACATCGTAGAACTAGACTAACCAAAAAAGGACACACACCCTAGAATACAAATTTTTTTTAAGTCTCAAAATATATTTACTAAAAAACACATCACGTAAACAAACGCACATCGACGTGGCACAAAACATTCGTTTGTCTACTCAATTCTCGTGCATACGTATGATATTGTGTGTGTGTGTGTGACCACGACAGTCAAGTCGGTCAACGATGCCTCAGACGATCCAAGCAAGCCTCTTAATAAATCTCAATTAAAGTTGAAGGGAGAAGAAACTCCCCACCCTCCTTTCCCCCCTAGATGGTGACACAAGAGGAACCGGCCGCGTGTTGCATTCAATTGACGCCACTGAGTGAAGCGGCCTTCTTCCAAAACTTCCAAAGGAAGAAGACACTAGTCACAGAGATTCCTCGGCGATCAGTGACAAAGGGGGGAAAGAAAGGCACGTTGGGGGGAGGGGGGGTGTACAATTTAATGGGAAAAAAGTACATATTTTTGCAGAAGGAATCAAAAAGCCTGGGTATGATAGAACATATCTCTTGGCTCACGTTGATAATTCAATTTTTAATAAACCATGTTTTCAGTGAAAAAAAAGGTAATAATGGTTTTCTTAATTTTTTATGCTACTAAAACAGGCATTTAGAGCGTTCACTTTTTTTTTCTAAAATCCCCATGCTTTCAATGACAAAGCTGTTAAATTTCAAAGCGATTGAATGATTTGTGAGTAAGATGGATTTTTTTTAGGCAAGTGCAGCTTGCATAGAAGTCCTCGGAAGCAGTAAATAACAAGTACTCGATGAAAGTTTGAAGAGCTGTAAAAAACACACTATAAGAGCCATAGAGGAAAGATTTGATGTGGTTACTCTCTTACCACCATAAAGGGATTGAGTATACCAACTTTCATCAAAATCTGAGACCTTGGGTGCCAACTATATATATATATATAAATTGAGGTGAAATGACCCCACATTTAAAAATATCTCACTTATTTGAATACCATACTGGAATGTGGTTGGGGAAAAAAAAAGTTTAATCCAGCCAAGATAACTAGAAAACAAAGTTCACGTTGAATAGAGTTAGTAATTTACTAAAGAGAAGCTAATAATGTTCATATCTTAGTTAAAAATGACACAAATTTTGTTTACTGCTGTTTAATTTTAATTCTAGTAATTTTCATTTACTGAAGTATGAGAGCAAGGAATCAAGGTAACGAAACTTTTTTTCCCCTTTCCCTCCATACAAATTCAGGTACACTTTCTTTAATCCAACCTTCCTCATCCCTTACACATCGGAGTAATTGGTACATATACGTGTATAGCCCGATTGGGTAATAAGAAGCAGTGGAAAAAAATAAACTCAGAAGTTGAGAATTGACCAACTGATAATTTAGGTCAAAATCCTAAATTAAGGTATGCCCCTCCCTTCCAATGACAGAAGATTAGTAACTAAACCCCGCTTCAGTTGTCGCAAACGGTCTAAGGCGTCACTCTCGTGTTAAACTGGCCTGCTGATGACGGGGAGATTGGGGTTCGAATCCCAGTCGGGTGTAGTGAGTGTGGTTTTTTTTTTCCTAAATGATTTCCCAACCTCCTTTCACGCAAATGTGGGTGGATTTACTCTAAAATGCTTTCTTCCTGATCCATACCTCATTAGAGTAAATTATAATATATGCGTATAAAGTGAACAGGTAGTAAGAGAAATGAATAAATAAAAGTCCGTGTTTAATATCAAATAAGATGCACCAACCAACCATTCCTGCGATACGTTTTTAGTTCTCTTTCTGACACTGCTTACAAGACGAAGAAGAAATCTGTGCCGCCGAGTTCCCACGCCTACTAGGTACCGTAGGAGCCATGTGGTCCCTTCTGAGCTTCGCCCCCCCCCCCCCCCCCCC
>CABFVX010007358.1:0-17816 GCA_902151425.1 Timema shepardi
TACCCCCACCACCGCGTCTACAAGCTATTAATTTCCCCGCCGCGCCCTGAAACATTACGCCCTTTGGCATGAATATCTTACCTACTGTTGGTCTACCATGAAAAACCTTGTAGTTTGTGTTGAACAAACTTGCTACAAAGTTTCGTTTAGTGTTCTCACCTTGAAAAAGATAACACCCGATCATGTTTAGCACGTTACGTTAAATTGGTTGAGTCAATCACAAACAACTTTTTTAGCCTTCGCTCGGGTTTCCACCTGATCTTGGTAACCAAAGCCGGATATTTTGTCGCAGCTTTTTAAAAGAAATAAAAAACCATGTTTGAAAATATACATTTATCAGTATATGATGCATCGATATTATATTTTTGCTGTAACATTGAGACTTTTCGAACGCTTTTAATACGGTACTCTCCGAATGCTTCCGGTACTTTCCGAATGCTTCAGACACTCTCTTAATGCTACTGATAATCTCCGAATTCTTCGAGTTTTACTGAAATATTATGAGCGTTCTCAAACTTTTAATGAATTACTTCGAACGAGTAAAAAAAACACTTCCCAAACACTGCCGAGACTCATAAAAAAGTCCTTTCGAAGTGATAAATAATTACAGGAATCTCTGAAAAAGTGTGTATTACTTTAAAAGATCACATCACATCACTCCACGTCATATGTTTGTTATCTATACTCTGACGTCATTCACATTTTTATGAGTTTCCTTAAGTAACCGATGGTAAACAATTATTGTTGTTCTGCAGTCCATCACATGTTCGTGAACACAAAAAAATCGTTAGGTTAAAAGGTCTCTTTATCATATTTGAGGCTGCACTGCTAGTGATACAAGCACGAGGGTTGGAGCAGTGTGGTGCCGTCCTCGTGTTCATAGTTAGTGTCAGTGATACAGACCTAGTGATCGTGTGTGTAATGCCGCGTGTAAAGTGGTGTGATGATCTGAGGCGGGTCGCAAATCTTGTCCGAGGTTCCCCAGCGCTCCGCGTGGCAAGGTAGTGAACTCTCGACCTCGCTTACCCTGGCTTGTATCAGCTCTGCTCGAGCTTGGTTTTGTATGTCCTTGTTGGGTGATAGCTATCAGCTTGCGCACTCCTTGAAAGTTGTATCAATTATTTATATTTGTATTCCTCCTCAATGGCAAGGGGCTTTGGCAGTGTTTGGAGCATTACGCACGGGCGATGTTTTCGTACGTAATTCAGCACACACAAACAACAAACATGTAAACGATGATCTCTCATGATGACCGTTGAAAAAAAAATTAAGTCACTATCGATGGAATTAATTAATTTAACACCGCGTCTTAATACCCGTTCGTATTAGGAATTGGGAAGGTTGAATTTAGATGAAGTGAACCCTCATTTGTGTGGAGGGAGGGTGGAAAACCATTTAGGAACAACACCCCCCAGTTCACCCGACCGAGATTCGANAGTTCACTCGACCGAGATTCGAACCTCGATCTCCCCGTCCCTAGCAGTCTAGCTCAACACGACTAGCGCGTTAACCAAATACGCCCCTGACGCGGGTTCTATCGATGAAAACTTGGGCATAATTTGGTAATAGCACCGACGGTACTTTTCAGCGATGTTTAACTACCAGCGCAAATGCCGAAGAGTTTCAAGTTGTCATTTTAAAGCAAATTGAACAGTAATTGTAATGCATTTCAAACAAAAGTAATTCTGTTTTGAAGGTTTAATGTATTTTACAAGAATATATTAAATTTAGAATATATCCTGGTTTGTTAAAAAATAGACATACAAATTTTAAATTATAAAAACACAAACGCTTTTTGAAAATAATTATATTTTTGCTGATAACCTTAAATATACCCGAAACTAGGAATGACATAAGGGGTCATGTGAATGCGCGTCAGTGTTGCCGATTTAGAGACTTTGGGGGGACCTAACGACTTTTTCGGGTCTTAAGACTAATTTTCATTTTTAGCGACTGGGGACTTTCCTTAATTTTTCTGTCAAGTTCATGGTCACTATTTTAAATTTTAATGCTGTAGAATTTTGATTTTTGAACTACCTTACTCAGGCTTGGACTGGCCCATCGGTCCTCAGGCCGGTGCGCCCTCGGCCTAGACTTCACCTATTGGCAAAAAAAAAAAAAATTGCAATGATGAAAATATTTAGCCCTCCGTTAGTTCGAGGGGTGAGCGTGGTGCTTGCTCACTACTGTTTTTATTTGTCTGGCACGTGCGATGAAACAGCGCAGGAACAATGAATCCCGGTATAGAGCTGCCTGTTGGGATGTTTAGAATGGTGAAGGGATGACGCGAGACCTTTAGTCAGTGTCATACTGTCCTTATGTGAATGTTGTTTTATCTAGTACGCCCAAAGGGGAGGGGACGGGGTAGTTGGTCACAGTCCTCCACTTGGTGTGGGGGAGAGGAGGTTACTAGATTAGCCCGAGAACAGAGGCTTTTATGATAGGGTGCCCCTTGACACTTGTTGGTGTTGAAGTTAAGGTTGCAATTAAAGAGGAAGGGAAAGCTATTTTTTAAACTGCGTTTTTTTTTACTTCAGCCAATGCGTAAGGGCTAGTGGAGGAGTATAATGGGTGTACCAGTCTTGCGGACAAAGGTTGCTCTAAGCTTAGTTCATTTGTGGTATTGCTGTGTTGTTTGTCAGTTGGCGAGACCTGTTTGTGGACGCATAATAGTTTAATTATTTTCGCTGTCACATTAGTATATTGGTTTTAGGACCAAGTTAAGTGCAATAAGGTTAGTAAACATGCAAATTTACCCCAAACCCAATGCTGCTGCCAGGACAAAATTACGAGAAAAGGGGAGGGTAGCGTTTGGATGTGAAGAAAATTTAATAAAAAATGACATCCATATAGAGAAGATATCTTGAGTATTTGTATGATAATTTAGGGGAGGTACTAAATTCTGTAATAGCCATACTTTTTTTTAACATAAATGAACTTACATAGCTTGCATCTCCCGCCAAGCCCAAAAGTGTACACTAAGAACTTGTTAAATCAAGGTATATTCAACATGGGTTATTCTTGAATTTATTTAATCTCTCCCTAATTTAGCATTAGATTTAATAAAACTAGTACTTGGGAAAAAGTTCGGTTCACACCCATCATCATAGTCAAAAATTATTCAATACGCTTTAAAAAAAATTCCAATCCAATCAAATGACTCTTATATCCATGAGATACAGCGATATTGAAAAGCAGGGGCACCAAAACGTTTTTAACCGGGGGGTGGGAAGGGGGGGAATGACGTTTAATGACCATGCTAATCAGACCTGAGTCCCTATGTTAATTTATTATAAAAACAATTTTTTTTAGTAAATATCTTTTTATTGGTGCAAAATAGCAGTAATTTTGTTATGTGATGTTTGAGTGTATTTGGATTTTTCAACTATGTATTGCCAAAGTTTCATAAACAAAAGTAAAAAAGGTGAAAAATCTGGGAGTTCGAGGGCA
This sequence comes from Timema shepardi, assembly GCA_902151425.1. Taxonomy (NCBI): domain Eukaryota; kingdom Metazoa; phylum Arthropoda; class Insecta; order Phasmatodea; family Timematidae; genus Timema; species Timema shepardi. The sequence continues at coordinate 3,451 of CABFVX010007358.1, forward strand.
AGGTCTAGGAAAATATTTGTATATAAACATATAGTAAAGTCTGTTCGGCGTAGGAATTGTTTTCTGAAAGGCCCGTTTCCCTACCAGAAATCTATTATATAGTAAGATAATGTTGGGAAAAAAGACCTTTCAGAGAGTAATTCCTACCGTGAATGGAGTATATAATTATATCATCTTGTATAATTTTTCCTTAAATACCAGATATTTTTCCAATTTGATTAAATAAATTCATTTATCCCATGGATTTTTCTGTATATTATATTTATGAAAAATAGCCTATACAATTCACAATATTCAACAATGCTTTGAGCCAAATGGGGAGAGGAATGTTAATTTGGAAGTCCTTGCAGTAACCACTCATATTTAATATTAATGGATATTATTGAGTTATACTAGCACTCCTATAGTTATTTTACAATAAATAAGTACACTTCTTTTAATTCATTGAAATATTTTACGCCCTCTGAAAATCCAAGGTCTGCGCCCTTTTGGAGAGCCCGGTCCGACCCTGGCCGTACTGTAGGAACGCATACTGTATTGTCTCTGTCTGCAGAAGTGCTCTTTAGTTCAAACTATCTATCTTTCATTCACAATTCACAATGACATCGTTCCGTTGGTTTGGCGACACATCTGACGACTGTTAATTTTTCGTTTAGTGATAATCTAGCTACAACACTTATATGGTCGTTGGCAACACTAATGCGCGTGGTAATTTTGGTAGGATTGCTCGCTGGTTAGTATTTTAGATATAACTGTCATCATTAGTCTACTTGAAATAAGACTACTCTTCTCTACAGAACTAAGGATGAAAACATAGCATGTGTGTAGGGCATTATATAATTCACAATACCTACAACTCTATGATTTTCACAAAAACCTTAAATTGCTTAAAGAGGGGCTTGGTTTTCCCTCCCTCCAATATGACTGTATGGTATTGTCGGGTTCATTGTTGTAGGACTAACCGTGCACTAGATCTGTTGAATAACTCATGCTAGGTCTTTGCAAGTACATTTTAAAATGAAGGTACTTAAAACGACAAATAATCTTCAAAACTGTTTGTAGTAGCTTAAGATTTGAAAACTGTAAACACATTAGTGTAGAAAAATTAAATTCGTTGATCGTTGTCCATGATCCGAGACGAGGAAATAATGTGTTTAATTTGTATTTATCGATACAGTAAAAATATAATTTTCTCTTCGGTTACTGTTACAAGTAAAAATGCAATTTAGAAAGATTCCAACTAGTTAAAATAATAGGTTAGTGCTTACAATAGAACAAGACCATTTTGTTGAACACTAATGAGCACTAGATTTTCATAAAGGAAAAACAATGGAGTGAAGCCGTCGTATCGATAATATGTTTCCAACTCCTTGGTTGGCTATCAATACCTTAGTTTGTGGATTCCCCAAAGGGGCCCACACACGGTCAGTTTGGACTGATCAGTCTGAACTGCCGTGTGTACGCAAGGAAGGTAGACTGATCAGTCCGAACTGCCGTGTGTACGCAAGGAAGGTAGACTAGATCAGTCCGAACTGCCGTGTGTACGCAAGAAAGGCAGACGGATCAGTCCGAACTTTCCCGTCAAACCGGACTGTGGACTGACCGTGTGTGGGGAAAGCGGGTTGGGAGGTCAGTCCAAACGATCAGGCCATCAGTCTGCTGTCATGTGTCGTGGAGCAAACAATATTGTGTGTAGGTCTCCTATGTTTATTGATACAATTTTTTTTTAGTGCAAAGTGAAGTACTATATTACAATTTAATTGTTTGAATAAGTGTATTTGTATTGTGCATTTGTGCATGTGCCTGTTCAATGGCTTTCTGGTCCAAATACTTTCTTTTGGAATTTATTGAGGCATGGCGAGAGCAAAAATGCTTGTGGAATGTAAAAATTAAAGATTATTAATATTAGAATATTGTGTTCGCTTTAATGGCCAATTCTTCACCCACAATTTTCTTTTCCGTTCCCTCTTTTGTTTACGTTTTCTAATAATAGGTGCAATAACACAAAAACACTTCCATCACCAACCACGCTCTATTTCAGACTAACCGTGTGTATGCAAATCTTCAATTCAGTCCGAACTGATCGCGTGTGGGTGGCCCTTAAGATCTTCGCAATATTGTAAATATTTCTGACAGCGGTACCTTGACCCATCGCCATAGTATTCTAATCTTTAAAATATTTATTTAAGTTTTGTATTAACTAAAGCATTGCGAATAATCTTTGATACATTTCTTTGGCTGTTATAATTTATTTAATATTCACGTATTAGTTGTGTGTGTTATTTTTTATCATCTTTTCATCTTGTTTTTAGCAACACTAATATAACATTACTTCACCGCTACATCTCGTAACAATATTACTCTGTACCGTATATACATATAAATATAAATAAATAGAGATGGAATGGGAAATAACGTCAACTCAATAAACTTATTGAATATTATATCGCTCATATATTATTTCGTGAAGATGAAAATACTATCCCTAAAATTTTTTTAACCTTCCGTCCTCTCTCCCGCCACCCTCCCCACTCAACAATTCCACATACGCCACTGTTTATTTTTAAACATGTCATGTTGCAGAATTTCGTGTTCCAAAATAAATACTTCGTAGTTATTAAATAAGATCAAATTTGTTCTCCTGATACATGAGAGAAATCAATAAATTCACTGTTTTGCATTAAAATACTAAACTACCTTTATTATTTTGAAAATAAAATAAAATAGCAGTGCACCTTCCGGGAATAAACCCGGGCCGCAAGGATGGGAACCTTGCATGATACCACTACACCAGTGGTGCTCGACATTATAGATATTATAATATTTCTTTAAACTTATCTTTCTTAGTTTTTTGGTTCTATTATTTTGTAGCTTTTAAGATAGGGATAGTATTGTAATTAATCAGTAAAGGTAAGCCTACCAACTTTCAGGGTAAATGAAGTGTACTTTCAACAAAGGATATAATATTGTTAAATGGGGAGGGTTAATTTAGAGGAAATTTACTTATGGAGAGAAAATATGAAAACCAGAGTGATATATCGCATAATTATACGCAACCATCTTCAATGTACTCAAGCGAGATTTGAACCTCAACCTCCTGCCATAATAAAATAAAAATATTAAATATATTACAATTTAATGAACTTTTTTCTGAAATAATTTGTGGCCTTGACGATATAAGGAAGATAATTAAGCGATGCTGTTCGAAATCCGGAAGCACCAGACTGAATTAATTTCAGGAAGGGCTATCGTGATAATAGTAACTGTAACATATTGACTCCTGTCGTCTGACGTCATCATCAAGGTAATACTCGAGGTTAGCGGGCCGTGGCCCCTACTATACACGATTGATTGCAACACGAGTACAGGGCCGGACAAGGATTTAGCTTGGATTAAGGTTTACACACACCTCTCCGGTTGCATCGTATCGGCTCATTTCTACATGTTTTAAGAAACTGGAGAGCAACTCAAATTGGCAATACTTTCCGGTCCGATGTGATACCTAAAGGGTTTCTCCCGGCATGGGTCGTATCCGCCCCGGCGTCCTTGGTTTAGATCCTGACCACCTAATCGCCGTGGTTTCACATGCGTTAGTTTATAGTTCAGCGCTAGATTTAAATATATTGTGTTCGGGCGCCAGGTAGTTTCACATTCCCTGCCAACATATACACTGGGTTTGTTTAAAATTATAAAGATAACAGATTAAGGTTAGGGCTAATTCATTCCACATTTTTATTCTAATTAACATTAGAAGAATGAATATAAATAATTGAAGTTGAGTTTGAGTGATTAGTTCATCTCCAACCCCTTGACGGCGCGAGTGTTTAACACACGTCCGGTCTGTTGCTGGTGTGATCGCCAAGGATACTTGTGCACTGTCTTCTTGCAACCCTCGCCGCGGTCCAAAGTCGCTTTCTATCTTAAAAAACTTCAACATGGGTCAGGACATTTTTTAAATAATTGTCCTGTTCTTTACAACTAGTTTTTTTACATATAAAGATTGTAAATGCTACAAAACTCAATGTGTATTGTAGGCTACCCTTATTTTCGAAAGTGAAATCCAGTACATCCTACTAAAGTTAACATGAAATATTATGTTATGTTTCAGGTTCTTATTGGTGCGATATAATGCCCTCTACACTCAGGCGATATTTCCGTACTGAATTCACAACAAGTAAACTATTACTGTGTGTACGACTTACTTTCATGGCGGCAACAAGTAATTATACCTTGCTTCGATGCCCGCATGGTCTAAAGCGTCATTCTGTGTTAAACTAAACTGTCGATGACAGAGAGTTGAGGCTCTAATCCTGGGCGGGTGTAATGAGGGTGGTTTTTCACTCTTCCTCCACGCAAGTGCGGGTACATATCCTCAAAATTTAACCTTCCTTATTTCTAACTCATTAGTATAATTATTATATATGCGTATAACCTGAACAGGTGCAGTGCTAAAAAAAAGTAATTATCATGGAAACGTGTGCATAATTTAGTAGTAGCGCAGGCTCTGTCCATTAATATCCTTGCGAATGGACATTTTGATCACTTTTTTAGAAAATACAAACTTTATTTTGCTGTCAGCATTGATAACATTTTACTAAATTATTGGTGTTGTTTTATAGTTATTGATAATACTTATCAACAGTGACAGCTACCTAATTCGGTGGCCAGTATTGTCTAACGCGCTTCTCTGTTAGACTAGCCAGGTGGTTAAACTACGGCCCGCGAATCACATCCAGCCCGCCACAAGATTATATCCGGCCTGCCCAAAGATTTGATCAAAAAACAAATTAATTGTTTCCTTTCGTTATTTCTTAACCACACAGTATATTTAACATGGTCAGTTTATGTTCATACGCGTGTTTACATCCAGACACCAAGTCATAGTGCTGTCAGAATTGCAAACTCTCATTTTCAGTCTCAGGCACAATTCCTTAGACCTACAACAGAACGGCTTGTGACGATTTTTAGTTAGTTCCAATTCTCCCGGTAGAAAGCTATACAGTGAAATTTATGAAAGATGCTACATAATTTTAAAAATAAGTAATTATATTGACTATTTATTATAAATACAAATTGGCTTATTTTTCACAGAATCAACCTCAAACACTTTGGAAAGTGGCATTTTTCGCAGACGCAACCGGAATCAATTTAATCCAAAATTGCAAGCTGAAACAAATTTGAATTGTGATCTATTCGCACATGTCAAAGTATTCGGGGCAAAAATGTTGCTACGTGGGGAACAGGTCAAGGCTCATAACTTGGTTAATTTCTGATGTTGTGAAACATTTTGTGAAGAACGCAAAGCAGAAATTTCTTCTTCATTTACATTAGAATTAATTTCTGATTCACAAAAACAATTTTAGGGATGATTTTTCTGATCTTGATGGGAAAACGGATTAAATATAAAATAAGGCTGTTTTAAAATTCATTTGACTACGATGTTGAAACACCACCAAGTCAGTTTCAAATGGAAATTATTGACCTCGGTTCAGATGACATGCTGAAACACAAGCAGTATAAAGAAGGAAATCTGATCCCATTTTCATAAATCTTTGCAGCTTGAGCAGTTTCTGAATTTGAAGCGATTTGCTTGTTGAGTTGTCTAGTTTTTGTAGAACAACTTGCGTGAACAAAAATTCTCAAGAATGAAATATGAAGTATGTCAAGTTCAACTATCAAGAAAATTTATCTGTTAAGCATTTGAAGTATAATCTAATAATGAGCACCTCAAGCTTAAAATCTCAGTTCAGCAATATTTTGAAATTAATAAAGCAATTCCTTCATTTCCATTGAGCTTGTGCAAAACTCCATAGTTTGTTAGCTACGATGGAAATTTCCCATTACTATCCAAGAATAAATATGAGTTGGACTAGACTCCCGAAGACAGGGGGGAGGGGGCGGATATTGGGGCTCAATCCTGGTTAGGTGGACCGAGGTTGGTTTTCTTAAGTGGTTTTCCACTCTCCTTCCACGCAAATTTGGGGGAACTTCTTCTAAATTAAACCTTACTAATCCCTAACGCATTAGCTTAATTAGTGCATAGGCCTATTCTTAGGCTATAACCCGCACGGGTAATAAGACGCGACGCAAAAACAAAAAAATACTGACAGCTGCAGATCACATGCCTTGACATATGAATGCGTGAAAGTAGATCTAGTAGTTTTTTATAGCTGTCGTATAAAATGACCATTCGTAAGAAAATAAGTGTAGTTTCAGTACAAGAATATGTGCAGAAGAGATACAAATAGTACCTAGTACATTAGCAAATTGAGCAGCGATTCCTATTTCTTTCAATCAACGGTAAAACGAAATATCATTTTTTTGAAACCAAGTTTGATGGAAGTGATTTTAATTAAATTTAATGCAGTTAAACATATATTCATAATTTTAAAATATGTTGGACTGTTTCAAAATATGCATTCAACTTTTAATTTATACCTATACAAATATGTTTCTGAAAATAATATTTGTGTTGATAATATTAGCTGTTCCCAAAACAAGGATGATCATGTAAATGCTTGTACTATATTTATTATAGTATGATTTGGTAGGAAGAATAGTAAACGTTAGTAACTAAATTACCCGCCTCGATGGCGTAGTTGGCTAACGCGCTAGTCGTGTTGAGCTCAACCGCTGAGGACGGGGAGATCTAGATTCGAATCTCGGTCGGGTGAACTGGGGGTGGTTTTTCCTAAATGGTTTTCTACTCCTCCACGCAAATGCGGGTTCACTTCCTCTAATTCAACCTTCCCAATTCCTAATCCATTAGTGTAATTAGTACTTAAAGCGTATAAACCCGAACGGGTAGTAAGACGCGGTGCTAAATAATAAAGTAACTAAATTTACTAAAACAATTTTAATATGCTCATATCTCTAGTTGTCACTTTTATAGATATTATCAATACCCTTAGAATAACACAATTATTATTATTATTATTATTATTATTATTATTAGCACCGCATCTTACTACCCGTTCGGGTTACACGCACTTATGTTAATGTGTAATGGTAGGGTGATTGTGAGATGAAATGAAGGACCTACAGTTTAACGAGGAATCCGAACCATGGTGGAGGCCTGGCATCACTCACATTCACAAGTTGTGATTAATACACGTCTTGTCAGAGGTGAAGGAAAGGTTTGGCAATCATAAATAACACAAATAATATATTAAAAAGTTATCATTGCTGGCAGCAAAGAAATTTGTTTGAATCTTTTAAACTGTTCTTCCAACCAACATCCGGGTATATTAGCTACTTTTCTGGTTATTTGGTGATGATTGCTATCTTTATTGGTTCAATACAGGTTTTTCTATTGACTTAGGTACGAAAGCACAACACTTTGTATGGGTCATTATTGGACGTTACTTTAGTAAGCATGTGGTTGGTGGAAAATTTATAACGAACCTAAATTCAGGTGCACGGCCAGCATACCTCTTTGGATGTCGGGGATTCGACCCCGGCCAAATGCGCTGAACACGTATGTTATATCTTCATAAAGGGAATATCCTCTTCATCCTGTAAGCCAAGATCACTTAGTATTATTCGATTATTGTTTTCGTTCCATTGTCAATACATGGTTCTAAATACTTGTAGACTCTCCAACATATATACAGATATTAGAAGAGGGTATTTTAGTAGATCTCAAGCACTCACACACAGAGAGGATGAAAAACTAATGTAGTGTGGTTAATCTTGACAAAACGTCACTGTATGTGTACGGCAGCTGCAAAAAGCAATATTTTGAACTGTGAGACAAGTGTCTTCTTACGGTGGTTTGACTATACAAACCACTTAGTCGTCGCACGTTCGTTTGCGCTTATGTGCGACCGAGGTTAGAATGATTGATTGCACAGTAAGTATCTAACTCAGGACACTCTTGAGCGGTGCGAGTTGTCTTTTTACAACCAGTGTGTCTTACAACCTTCATACGTATATTATGTACTAGTTACACTAATGGGTTAGCTATGAGGAAGATTGAATTTAGAGGACATGTACAGTACACCTGCCTGAAATTCGAACCCTAATTTCCCTGTCATCGACAGTCTGGTTTAAATACGAGAGTGACGCCTTCCTTAAATCATGTGGCCACAAAAGCAGGTCTGATCATTACAGTGAACTAGTGTACTAACTCGTTGGTTTAAGGCCACACAGAACCAAGGTTGATACAAGACAGCTCGCTACCGCTGACACGTTCAAATGCCAAGCATTTTCGGTTGTATAAACAATAGTCGAGTATGGACTCCTGTCGGTGCTATTTATTAGTGCTCTGCATTGTCGGACACTTGAAGGACAGCTTGGGAAGAGGTCTGCAACAAAAGAGACAATCGGGATTGTAAATATACTATATTTATACTTTTTAATTTTTTTTAGCTCACCTTAATTGTGACCGGGACAGATGCAAAGTATATGTATTGTTCGTACGCATGTGTGTGTAGACTTCTAGCCGATCTGGTGGCACAAAACGTTGCCTAGGGCACACCTATGAAGGATGGCTACACGTCGTACCCGCAGTGAGAGGATGTGATGGTAGTTATTTTGAAAATGTGGAGCCAGGAGTGATCCTTAAACCTAACTTTAGACTAATTAACCAAACCTTGGTGACAGTTGGGATAATTCTCCTTTCGGGATGAAAAATACCCACGGCATCAGCCGGTAATCGAGCCCGGGACCACTTGGTTCGTAGCCAGGTGCATTGACCACTACACCACGAGGCCTGTTTAGCAGTATTTACTTCACCGTATGACTTCTTTGTGTGTAGTTGCAGAAAATGCTGGTAAATAATTCAGCATTATCAGTAACACACGAGTGACCCGCACCAGTGGGGCACGTGGACTAAATTTTAATCTCATCTTGTCTGGTTTGACGGTGACGAGGTGATCAAGGCTCAAATCCCAACTGGGTAAACTGAGAGTGGGATTTACTAAATGTAGGTTTACCATATCCGGTCCCTGGAAGAAGAAGAAAGAGTAAATTACAAAACTATTAACGTTTGAGTTCAAATATCACACAAATTACATATTAATAAGAAGTAGGCAATTTAAACTTTAAAAAAAAGTAGCCTTAGCCAAATCTATATTAATACAATTAATTTGTTTGTGTGTTAGTCGTGAGCATTGCGCGATATATACCGCACGCAGGCGGCTGAAATTTATAATTAGTAACTCCGGTGCATAACATGTGCACCTCGAAGCCTGAATTTTACATTTTATTTTATTAATTATTTGAAGACTGGTCCTGAAGAAATAAAATAAAGATTATTTTCTGTTTATCTGAAGGGGGAGGAGGGGGACATTGCTCAGGGTAACCACGCAATTGCGCTGCCACCCCTGGCAACACCGGTTACTTCTGCTAGCATTATAAATTATAAATAAAATAAAAATCGGTAATAGTTTTAATAACATAGGTAACACCAGTATTGGCAACCTTAATCAATCGTAAGAATATTTTGCCTTATTCCTTAGTCAAACAACAATTTTTTGTTTTCCGTGCAATATTAAGGAAACTTTATTCAAAGTTTAAGAGAACAATCTGTTTTGATACCGAAAAGGTAAAAGGAGAGAACACAATTTGGATTCGTCTAAAAGAATACATGTACCCTTTAAAGAATACCGTTGATAACCACACCTAAATCTTTCCTCCTTAACCGTAAAGTGGTTGTATTTCCTCAAAATTCTGCCTTTCCTATCCCTACCCTGCTAGTGTAATTAATGAGTACATCTCGGACGTAGAGCAAGAAGTAAAATAAGTACGCACACCTTGATATAACACTCTCCATGTTGACTAGTGAGTAAAAAGTGAGTATCTCTCAACCGTCTCGCTGTATTTGTGGCTAACCAAACGCTCATTATCACTTTCTACGTAGTCTTAGTCGTCCTTGATCTATGAATAAACAGGAGGGGTGAATACAGCATCAAAATAAGCGTGGCAACGTTTCGCCGCAACACATTGGAGAAAAAACTAGTCTTAAAGCAACAGTTTATGCGTATCAACTCGTTTGCAGGCAACAGTATATGGGGCTCAACTCGTCTAACAACAACAGTAGATAGGGGTCAACAACAGCAGATGATTGTCAGCTCGTCTGACAGATGACAGCAACAGTAGATGGGTGTCAACTCACCTGTGAGCAACGATAGATGATGTTCATTTCGTCTGACAAGCGACAGCAACAGTAGATGATAGTAATCTCGTCTGCAAGCAACATTATCCGAGGGTCGGGCCAACTTGTTCACCGTCAATAGGCGGAAGTCAACTCGTTATCGGAATCAGTAGAGGAGGGTCAACTCGTCCTCTGCCAACAGTAGATGGAGGTCATCCCGCGTCTCTGTCCCAGTACTAGTCTCACTATCACGCAAATATCAACACGGTGTGAGAGGAAGTTGGGCAAGTATCGAGGGAGAAGTGGGGGAAGAGTAAGGCAGTCACATCTCATGGTCACGGCGGCCGGTGACGGCGCAACCGGCGGTCATGTTGTCGAGGGCTGTCGGCGACGCAACATGGGAGACATACAGCGTCGAGCGGGCTCTCACTGGGACGTCAGGGAGAGACATCCAGCGGCGGACCTGGAAACTGACAGATCCCGGCATGACGACGGGGACGCTATCTGCCCGCGAGCTAGGAAGAGGTCCGAGAAGTTGGCCGTAAGTGTTTCACGCTCGTCTCGCAGCGCCAAGACCTTTTCTTACCGAGAACGTTATTTTTAATGTTTAGTGCTTCACTTCTTACTACCCAATATTTACATTGATTTAAATACACAGTAGAGTAAAGGGATTATTCTGGAGAGAGTATGAGGGGGAAAAAAATAATTAAAACTGCGCTCTGGTTCACCATTCAGCCACCCTCCCACTCTCCACTATGTCGAGGTGTGTGTAAACGACACCATTATAAACCCAATATATTCTAAATGAAGAGTAAACATTACAGTACACTTTGTGGCAGGTATTCGTGAATATAAGAGGATATAAGCTTTGCAGCGTGCGTGCACTTGGCTTCCTTCCAGCACTCGGGTCCCAATTTAGTCGAGGACAGTCTTTTTAAAACTGATGTATGGTCTTTGCAATATTTTGTCATTAAAATCACCTTATCTCGAAGAGTTCACAAACGAACCGACCAGATATTGTGATTTTTGTGTGTGAACTAAATAACTAAAATTAATTATTAACATGCTTAAGTCTCATTCATAATTATTTTTCGACCCGCACCCGTGGTCACACGAACGAAGTTGTCAGTTTGATCTTTTCTAGTATGGGTGGTGGGAGGTCGGGGTTCGAATACATCTCGGGTATGCTTACTCCCCCAGATGGGTTGCCATATTTTCCCTTCGCGTTGAAGAAGTTAGATTATCTCTAAAGTTGACTTTCCCCGTCCTTATCCCTAATAGGCTATGTCGATAACACAAAGGGTGGGGGTAGTAAAATACGCCCTCCCTCCAAGCTTGTTTGCGCCAAGTGTAACGATATCGGCCGAGCTTGTGATGGACGCTAACAGATGGTGGCCCGGTCTGTAATTGCCAACGACTGACTGACCTTGTGTGTGACTAGGATGTTATCCGTCCTGACGGCCAAACAACTGTGTGCTGCTTCTAGCAGGAAGGAAAGTTGACTTGTTTTTAGAGCTTGGTCATCGTCTATTAAACATATCCTCAACAACCGTGCTCACGGCCGAGGCCATTTTATATTTTCTCTGCTATTTCTAACTATGCCCTTTACTAGAACTGGTCCTACATTTCGCAACCTGGCCCAAGGCCGTAGCCAACCGATAATTTCGGGGAGGGGGTGGAAGGGTTGGAAGTGTTTTTTGATGGCAACATAACCCCCTAAATACCGAAGGCTAGAAAAAATTATAAATATTAAACACCTCTAGTAGTTATTTGAAGTTTTTTTTGCAACATAACACCATAACTGCCGAAGGTCAGGACATTTTTTAAACACTAAACACCTCTAGAAGCTATCTGAAGGTTTTTTTCTATGGTAACATAATACCATAGCTTCCGAAGGCTAGGAAAATTCTAAATATTAAACACCTCTAGAAGCTCTTTAAAGTGTTTTTTTTATAGTAACAACCCTCTACTGCCGAAGGCTATAAAAAATTCTAAATATTTACAACCTCTAGAAGCTTTCTCTTAATTGCTTTTTATGGTAACACAGCCCCTTAATTTGTATTTGTATCTTAATTTTGATAGTTTTAACCATAAATAGCCATATATATTTCGGTCATATATTTCAGGGGGGTTCAAGAACCCCCCCCCCCGGCTACGGCCTTGACAAGGCCAGTCAGTGTCCATGAGTCTTTAAAAGAGGATTGTAGGCGTCGGTGATATTGATTTGACTGGTTTGCCGATGCTGACAATATAAAGGTTTGAATTCCAGCCGACCTTCAGGGAGCATCAGAACATGCTATTGGACTTCGACTTCGGCTGTACTGAGGTTATTTCCTAAATAGTTTTTCCGTCCTCCCTCAAAATGAATGCGGCTTCTCTCCCACCTTCTAGCATTGACTCTTTTAGCAAGTACAGAAGATAAATATATAATTTCCAATGCTGCCAAAGTTCATCACCTGTCATATAAGTGACATCTGTAGCGCGCATACCTTAGAAAATATTTTTTAAATTTATTTGGCGTATTTAACGTGAGCTTTTTGAACCGACTGATTATATCAGCAAATTACTTATAAACTAACTTAAATCTAGAACAGACACAACATCCAGCCCTCGCCCGTTAATTTACGATTGTGAAAGAGTAAATTCACATTTCACCAATGGTAAATTTCTCGGCCATGTCAGGAATTGGACCCGGGACCCTCGCCTCAGTATATAGACACGCTGCCGACTGAGCTAAGGTGTCAGACTGGAATATAAATCATAAAAGAAAAACTTCATTTTTATATTGTTTATTAGTACATTCAACACCAATGTTTGACTTAATACAAGGAGTACTTGCTTCGGTGGGCGCGTGGACTAAGGTGCTATTCTCGCATTAGACTAGATTGTCGGTGACGGGGAGATCGAGGCTCTAATCTCGGTCGGGTGTACTGAGGTTTTTTCAAAAAAGTTTTCCACACTGCCTCCACGCAAATGTGGATTCACTTCCTATACATAGCTTCCTATTCCCTTAAACCATTAGCGTAATTAGTACATAATCGTTTAATCTGAGCGGATAATACGAGGCGGTGAAAGAAAAACAAAGGAGTAGATATTTGGAATGTATATTAGAGGAAATGCACGCGATCGATGTCAAATAGTGGACGAGACCTCAAGGCCGTAGCCAACCAATAATTTTAGGGGAGGTTTGGTGGGCACATCCCCCAATTGCAGGAGGCTAGAAAAACTTATAAATGATAAGCAGTTCTAAAAGCTATCTGAAGTGTTTTTATAGTAACATATGCCCCTAATTTGTACTTGTACTTTAATTTTGATATTGTTTGAACTATAAATAAAGACATATATATTTTGTTCATAAAATTTCAGGGGGAGGGGGTTGAAACTCCTCACCTCCACGACTATGGCCTTGGGGCACTTTATTTAACTTTAGGGAACAGGAGAATAATATAGCTAATAGGCCTACTAGCAATAATATCGAAACGAAAGAAATAGGGTCGACTATAACTGAGCTAAAATAACCTTTACCAAACTCTAATTCGTTATCTGCGCGAGTCAAAGTGACTTCTTATCGACCGGTCTCAAGTGTTACAATGGCCGCTGTTGTGTTAGGTTATTAGCTGAGATATTAAACCAGGTTTTAGTTGCTTGCTCGACGTCGCAAGTTGGGGCTTTTGATCGGCTGATTAACCATTTATGTCACCCTGACCCACTACGTTTTATTTAAATTTGAACTTATATCCAATATTACAATGTATATCACAGTCGCTTGGTAGTTGTTTATAGTCCCTTCACCATAGGAGTGGTGGTAACCGGCAACCACCAGATGTAAAAACGGTTAAAAGGAAAACCAAATTAAAAACAAATTGTTTGTTGTGAATGTCCTGATTGTCATAAGTGACAGCAACTTAACACATGTCTCACAGATCATATGGTTTGGCGAATGGATACATGGGAGTAGATCTTGTAACTTTTCCTATCTGTAAGTTACCACCAATTTATATTGTCAATGTGCTATAGTAATCGAACTGCCCGAGAAAATAGGTAATCCCTCGTACATGCTCACGATAGTTTCTTTTTGTTTTAAAAAATCGGCATCGGCATCAAAAGGCATGCCCTAATGCTCCCTGAAGGGGAGCACGAGAGCAAGTTCCAACACGTACCGACCAATTGGTCACACCGTGTGGTTCGCAAAAGTTTATGAGCGGGTTGTCGCGTTCGTGAAGTTCTAAAATAAAAATTGATATTTATATTAAATATTAACATTGGGGGG
>CABFVX010007358.1:17925-31364 GCA_902151425.1 Timema shepardi
GGGGGATAAATTTAATAAAAACCGAATAAAGGTTTTTGGAGTTACGTGCGGAGACACTAAAAAATGTTTATACTTTTGTCTTTTATAAGCACTCGAGACAACCATTGAGGTCCTCGCACACCGGCATAGTATCGTATACGTACGGTACCAAGACAGTAGCGGTATGGTAGCAGTAAGGGAGAGCAGTGCAGCGAGAATAAGCGAGTGTATTGTTGTTCTGTTAATTATAATGAGTGATACCTTGTCTTCTTCCTCTGATGAGGACATTGTGGTAGCGGCTATGTTGCTGGAGCCAGACAAAATCAAGTGGATACATGATATCAATAAGAAAATAAGTGTTTGGAGAGTGTTTTTTACACTGTTTGAGGATTTGATCCACGACGATAAAAAGTGTTTCGTATATTTTAGTTAAAGGTTGGCGCATTTGCTATTGAAGAACATCATGATAAAAAAGCATGAAGGTTGAACGCATTGGGCGGCGGTGGCTGTTGAGGAACATAATGAGCCGGTTGAGGAAGTATGAAAAGTTGATGATGGGAAACAAGAGGATACATTGATTGTTGAGGGAATGACTGATGACATTTTTGATGAGGTAAAGGTATTATGGGTAGCTGGAGAGAAAAGTATTAGAATGCGAGTAAAGCTATTACTCTGGTCATTTTCACTTTTAACCTCAACAAGCATTGCAACCCCATACATTCAAGTATAAAGTAAACGAAACACTTTTTATCGTTGTGAATCAAATTCTCAAACCGTGTAAAAAAACACTCTCCAAACACTTATTTTCTTATTGATATCATGTCTCCACTTATTTTTGTCTGGCTCCAGCAACATAGCCGCTACCACAATGTCCTCATCAGAGGAAGAAGTCAAGGTATCACTCATTATAATTAACAGAACAACAATACACTCGCTTATTCTCGCTGCACTGCTCTCCCTTACTGCTACCATACCGCATACTGTCTTGGTACCGTACGTATACGATACTATGCCGGTGTGCGAGGACCTCAATGGTTTTTTTTTCTGCACCGCGTCTTATTACCCGTCCGGGAAAAACGCATTTTATTACATTAATGAGATGGGGGTGAAATAGGTAACATGAGAAAATGTACCCAAATTTGGATGTGTGAAAGTGGGGAAACTATTTAGGAAAAATCCGTCCCTCTACACCCAGCCAGGATTCAAACCCTAATCTCGCCGTTAGTGTCAATCCAGTCAAATGCGATAAGACACGTTAGACCGCGCGACAACCGATGCGGGTTCGTTTTTATTAAATTAAGTTGAAAAATCCTGGTATTTTATCACTTTACCTTCTTGTACACACATCTATTTGTAAAAATAGGTTCTTCCTAACATAATCCTTCCACATCCTCTATCAAGACAAATATTGGCGCCTTTTCCACAAACCTCCCTTTACCGCTTGTCCTGTGTCAGTAGCGTCCTTCTAGTGTAATCTGCGAGGTGTTCTAACGACCAGTAACACGCGTGGCAGCTAAATAATATGGCATTGGGACTATATTATAAACCCGCGGCCCGCGACTTGTTTCATTTTGGACCACCAAACTCAACGTGGGTTTCAATACATAATAGAAAAGTCTGTATCATTGAAAAACTGGCAGCACTGAAACAGGCTCAGCCAGTCATCTCATTATATTTGTAAAATCACTTCTGTAAGCTAGTTTCAATTGTGTATATATATAAAGTATCACTTGTTTACTACCACTATCATTATTTAGTTTTGCTCGCGGCCCGCTATGTTCGCTGCACTATGCAGATTGGCCCGCGATGTTTGGAAGGTTGGACCACATGCTGCCAAGTGTTTTTTAACACCGCGTCTTACTACCCGTCCGGGCTATACGTTTATGTCCTAGTTACGCTAATGTGTTAGGGATGAAGGTTATATTTAGAGAAAATGTACCCTAATTTGCGTGAAAGGAGCGTGGAAAACCATTTTGGAAAAAACCTCAGTACACCTGACCGAAATTTGAACCTTATCTCTCCGTCATCGGCAGTCTAGTCTACTGTGAGAGTAGCGCCTTAGACCATGCGCCCACTGAAGCAGGTTGTGCTAAGTTTTCGCGCTTTTTGGTAATTGGCTTAACCCACTTCGATGGCCGCATGGTCCAACAGACATGTGAAACTCGCGGACCGCATGCGGTCCCATCCGTGATTTTATGCTGCCCGTGGACCTTATCATGAGCCATCAGGCGATCAAGGAAATACAACATTTTGAAATGTGATATCAGGGATTGGGTATAATTTGTATAAATCTGGCATATGAGGTTGGTGTACTCGTTCTTCGACATGAATCAATTCCCAAAAGCTGGTGAGTTTTCCTATCAAATATGTGTAATGTTTGGCTGCACATACTTATGTTAACAAATTGTCCCTCCCACCCCCACCCTCATGTATAGAAACCAAAGACATGAATGAGATTGGCTTACGGACACACACACATTTGTCTACAATAATTATAAAAAAATATTTTTTTCTAGAAAGTTTGTTGCACACTTAAAATAAGTTTGAACTGCCTCTGGTATGTGGAGAGAGGTTTAAACAAAGAATAGACTGTCACCCTCGGTCACAGAGAAGGATATCCTTGTCTGTGCCTTGTCTGTGCCCTCGGTAGATTTTGTGGGTAAATATGTCTCAGCCCGCTTCATTGGCGTAGTGGTCTAACGCGTCAATCTCGTATTGAACTGGCGTGCTCATGGCGGGGAGATTAGGGTTCGAATCCCGGTCGGGTCTTTTGAGGGTGGTTTTTCCTATATGGGTTCCCACTCTACTTCCACACAAATCTGGGTAGATTACCTTTAAAATGCTTATTTACTCATTTCTGCTCCATAAGATTAATGACAATATATATTTTAATAATTATATCTAACCTATACTCTGCTTAGTGACCTTAAATAGGTATTGCAGACTGTTAAAAGAGTCACAGGTTGCTAAGAAACTTTTTTTCCCCACTTTTGGCCCAAATAAATAATTATATGCTTAGTAATCATTTGGTGACATTCGAAGTAAAGTTTTTGTATTGACCACTTATTTCTTAAAATTTAAGTTGGCGGAGCAAACTATTTACACCACTATTAGTAGTAGAATGCAATTTTTGGTAAAGTTAACAAATTGTTTGAATTTAGCATTAAAAAACATAGATGTCATATGATGATGATGATAATGATAGAGGAATTATACTTTGAATTATGAATGCAGCTTAAAACGTTGCAAGCATTGCAGCAATACCCGAGGAACAGGGGACTCAGTTAAGGAAAGAATTCAATTTTTACGTATCTATTTTCATTTCCTTATAAAAGTTTTATTTTATAAATAATTCTGTTTAATTCCCAATAAAACATAAGACAATTAATATATGCATGTTTACATCATCTTATAATATCACTGTTTTAATGAAATTTGACTCAAAAGTCTACAATTTTTAATATGTTTCAAACTATTTAGATATTTGTTAAAACTTCAATGATTGTATTATATATGACATCATAAGATATTACAACTTGTAATTATTATTACCAAAAACTTTTTCATTCATAATTAAAAGCATATTATTATTATATTAAATCATATATATCTATGTTTTTCCATGGTAACAAGTTGTCAACTTTACCAAAAATTGAATTCTACTACTAATAATCTTAATCGTTCCTTATTAACTATTAAAAGGGTTTTTCAAGAATATTAACACTATATATACAATATAACACTTAAATAAATTTGAGTTTGCCACCATCGGCTGTCCTGTCTTTTCTTTTCTTTGTTGCAAGGTGTAAGTAAGTTACGCCGTGGCAGCTAATTTTAATTTTTCCCTGTCCATTGCGTGTGTCATACACCGAAGTACATAACTTTATGAAGCAAAATATGGCTCGCAGGCATGTAAAGGTTTGGTTCGAGGCTCGGCTCGCTAGTCTGGACGCAGCTAAAGTTGTCACTGTCGCAATATAATGGTCTAGGTGTCACTGTCCCAATATATTGGTCCACTGTGTCACTGTCCCAATATATTGGTCCACTGTGTCACTGTCCCAATATATTGGTCCACATGTGTCACTGTCGCATATATACTGGTCCACTGTGTCACTGTCGCAATATACTGGTCCACTGTGTCACTATCGCAATATACTGATCTACGGTGTCACTGTCGCAATATAATGGTCTAGGTGTCACTGTCGTACTATACTAGTACACGGTGTCACTGTCGCAATATAATGGTCTAGGTGTCGCTGTCGCAATATAATGGTCTAGGTGTCGCTGTCGTACTATACTAGTACACGGTGTCACTGTCGCAATATAATGGTCCACGGTGTTACTGTCGCAATATAATGGTCTAGGTGTCACTGTCGTACTATACTAGTACACGGTGTCACTGTCGCAATATAATTGTCCACGGTGTTACTGTCGCAATATAATTGTCCACGGTGTTACTGTCGCAATATAATGGTCTAGGTGTCACTGTCGTACTATACTAGTCCACGGTGTCACTGTCGCCACAATAAACTGGTCTAAGGTGTCACTGTCACAATAGACTGGACTGTCGAGGATGGGGAGATCGGGACTGAATTCCTGTCTGATGTACGGAAGCTGGTTTTCCATTAATGCTTTCCCATTCCTACCTTTCTGTGAATGCGGGTACACTTCTCTAAATTCAAATTTACACATCTTTAGCACAGTAGTGTAATTAATACCAATGCGTACAACCCGAGCGTTAATAGGATGCCGTGCTAAAAAAAATAGGGGGGCGGGGGTTGGCAGGACTTAACGCTATGCTAGAAAGACCAAGGCAGAATGATACAATGTCGGGGTATTATGAATAGTGGTAGTCGATTGTCATGCTTGTATCACGTGTAGCACTGGACAATGGAAGCTCCCACATAGCACATAATGACTTGCTCTACGAGGTTACAAGAGGTCAACACGACTGAGGCGAACACACGCAGTACACGGCCTACATACTTACTGAACTTGCAGCACGTCCACTGCCCTGGCTGGATATTTATGTACTAATTGGTCCCGAAAGAGGACGAACCCTTAGATTCCTAAATATTAATTTTGTTCTCAACATCCCTTTTTCTCAACTAATACAAAGACTACAGCGATAGATAAGGTATCAGTGGTTAGGATGATTTACCGACTTCTGACATAGTATACTCACTTTACGTTAAAACACATTGTTTGTTTAAAATTTGACTTAAAAGGGAAATCTAACAATATTTTTGTATTAATTACCAAAAATAATCTCTCTTTGTTATTTTGTGTATACACCTCGCTGAGTATTTAATTTCAACAACCCACCAAAAGATTACATCTTTTTTGGCGAGTAGAGGGTAGATTGAATGTGCGAAGTTTCGCAAGGGTTTTCGTTAAATAATAAATCTCTTAGTTAGTGCCACCTGAGACCAAACCAGGGTCCCCTCTAGACGTGTGGTTGACCACTAGAAACCCCGTGAACGGGCACTAATGGTGTTTTGTACAGATATTAAATGTATAGTATATAAATAGTCTTAAAAAACGCTTTACAAACTAATCAATAATAGCAAAACTTGTAACTTTTCCCCCTCCCTCCACGTCCGGGCTATACGCGTTTTTACGAGTTGACGGGAATTGAGGCATGGACGTGAAAGTATAATTTAGAAGAATTGTACCTGCATCTACGTGGAGAGAAAGAGTAACATTACCTGGGTAACAGCGTGACCACTAAGCTGGGTGATCTGACAAGTACTTACCCAGGTAATAGCATGACCACTAAGCCGAATAACAGCACGAACACTTACCCGGGTAACAGCACAATCACTTAACCGGGTAACAGTACAAGCACTTACCTGGGTAATAACGCAAGCACATACCCGAGTAGAAGCACAAGCACTTACCCTGGTAACAAGGTGGATATTTACCTGGGTAACAGCGCAAGCACTTAGCCTGGTAATCTGACAAGCACTTACCTGGGTAACACGATGGAACCCACTTCAGTGGCTAAATGGTCTAATTCATCACGCTCTTGTTAGATTGGCCTGCTTATGACAGGAATATTGGGGTTAGAATCCCTGTTGTTGTTTTTCTTAATGATTTCTCACTCTCCTTCCACGAAAATCTAAAATATTTCCTCCCTCATTTCGATCTCATTAAAGTATTTATATATTCGTATAAAAGGTAGTAATACGCAGTGGTAAGAATAAACAAGATGAACACATTCACGAAGTTACATTATTCTAGGCAGCGGCAGCTGAAATCGAACTAAGGCCCCTCAATTTAATGGGCATAGGCCAGGCTGAAAGCCCCCCGCCTATGTATAGAGGGAGGAGGAAGGAACTTGTGGCAATGCGACGCCTCCCATCCTAGCGTCGCTTGTAGAGACGCGGTGTCCCGACGCGCACATTGTCTAGACTGCGTTAGTTCAGACGGTAGCTAGCTCGTGACCGGATCCAATCAGCCTCTCTGTCAGTTTGTCAGTTGATTTGAAGAGTTCACAGAGGTTTGTTCTCGGGGAGGTACCTGGCTTGACGCCATGGAACTGGCCCGGTGCTGCAGTCTGATGGACGAAGCGCACATCAGGTAATTCGTTGTTCGTCTCTTGTCAGATGTAAACATTTATGGGTGGTCTCCGGCATAGGGGCTTCAATTTAATATCTTATATGATTACAAATTAATTTAAAACACATTCTACAAACCGAAGACGTACGTTAGTACCAAAAAAAACTGTTTATAAAATCACGTTGAAATATATCATCCCAGTCTTTAAAGTAAAAAGATTTTACCCGTATATCGGTATTTTAGATAAATTAAAACTGTTTGTACGCATTTTAAAGCTTATTATAATAGGTAACACTATTCCTAGCTACTATTCGTAGTCAATTTCTCTTATTTTACTTTAAATAACAAACTAAAAACCCGTTTTAAATTGAAATCATCGGAAATTTCTGTTTATCTGGAACACACTTTCGACAAAAAAAAATCTAATAATATTAACAGAAAATCTCTAATTACAGTTCTGCAAAATACAGTACACCAGCGCTTATTAGGCCTTATTCTGTCTTTGTAACAAAAACTCTCATCTTATTCCTTAGGTTTTAACATGAGTTATTGTAAATAAATGTGTTATTTCCACGACATATATCGCGTGTTCAATTTTGTACATCACTATAAGGGAACATTCTCAAAATTACGGGCTATTCGGATTGGTGGACCTCATTATTTGGATAAGATTAATATGAGTTTCTTGTAATTGAATGTATCAGCAATAGCCCAATGGCGGTAAAATGACCATTACGTGTCTATATTCGGGTCGACATGGTCTTTAATATATATATATACATATATGTATGTATATATATATATATATATAATATTAACCAATATTGACATCAGATTACTATGAATACGTGAAAGTAATATTGTTAACATTTTAAAGTGTATTTTTGTGTTGCAATTAACATTTATACCCACATAAGTTAATTATACTCATTTTTAGCTGTGAACCATCCTTTATATCGTCTGCAAACAAATGACGACCTTTCTCGATGTACCTTTTCGTTCGAAGTCCCGTGGTTTGGAGCCCATTCGATACAGACTTCCTTTAGCATGCTAACAAACTTCCTGTTCCTATCCAAGCTACATTTGTATAACTTCCCTCCAACTCGCTTGGTTGTAGTAACAATGAATTCTTATTTATTTATTAAATCACTTATATAGACCAAACTTGGAATAGATAAATTCCAATGTTCGTCAATAAAATGTCAGGTTCATCTAGCCTGGTTTGGCGGTAAAGGGGGAGGGTAAAGGTTCAAATCCCGGTTGAGCGTATTGAGGTTTTTCCGCATAACTTATTCCTCACCCTTTCTACGCATATTTGGATAAATTTCCTCTGAATTGTATCTTTCTCATATTCACCCTAGTAGCGTGATTGGAATGTATACATCCCGGGTGGGTAGTGGGACGCGGGGGGCTGAAACAACCACTTATTGGAGTTGGCACGTACATCTTTTATTATCAAGTTTTGATGCCAAAACGAGTTTGGAGGATATGTGTCCGTATAGACGTGGAGATAGAGAGAGAAAACATCTCAGTACACCCCACTAGGATTCAAACCTCAACCCTTTTGTCGCTGTCAGACCAAACTGGGCGAGACCGATGCCTTTGTCCGCGAGCCCATTTGTGGGGATACTTTGAAAATTATCTCAAAACAAGAACTTTTGGTTTATATACGTTTTGATTGTATTAAATATCTTGGTAATGGGAAAAGTTAAAGTTGTCCTCCATTAGATCGGGTGAAAGAGGAAAGAGGGATGCGAGTATCGGCATTTTATAGGAAAAAAAACACCTTGAGAATGTTCCAGAAAATTTTATCTTATTTCTTGTTCAACAACCTTTAGTTCAAAACCAAGCCTTTAAATTGCCATTGAAAAAAACTAACATATTTTTTTTATTAAAACTTAAAGAAAAATGGCTTTTTTTTAGAGATGAATGAAATTTTATTAAAACATCAGAGAAGATCAACAAGATTTATTTTAGAATAGATTTATGATCAAGAAAATACAAAATGGTTTTCCAACAAAAAATAAGTTTAAAAAGTTCATTATTAGCTTGAAGGTCTTTGATTGGTCCTAGTCTCTGATTTCATCGCGTCCAAAGACACCTTGTTTTCTCCCCCTTGCGAGACAAACAAGACTCTTAGAACCTAGCAGCTCGAGATAACGCCAAGATAACCATCTTGTATCTCTCGTGTTTGGTCCGATAGGCGCGTTTCTACCCGCATCACTCGCCTTACGTAATTGCGAAAGATAAATAAAAGGAGAAGAAAGTTTTGCCGAGGGAGAGGTAAAACGTCAAGGTTATGCTTGCATTGATATTTGTGTATGATTCCGGAATGCCTGACTTGCTACCTTGTTTTGCTTTACCTGAAAAATAGTGAGCTAGGATATGCTCGTGAGTCGAGAAGAGTTAGTGGTGCGTCCTAAGAATAACCTTTTAACTGTGTGTGATGTCGTTATTTTGTCAAGTATGTAATTATCACCATCAATAACGAAGCACTTCAAGAACTTGAACTTTGTTTGTGTTTTAAGGACTTATAGTAAGACAACTGAAACATCTGTTTTATGTGTTTTGCGAACTAGGCCATGTCAAGTTATGTCTTTTTCTCGCAGCTAGCCCGTTAAACAATTTAAAACAAACTTTACTTAAAGGGACATAAAGTTTTTACTGTGACCAACTTTGTATACACACTATACTTTTTATGACTACCAAATGTAAGTTTCCGCCAATGTAAAGCAAGGATTTAGAAACATGAATACATCTAGTGGCGTATTTAATTACTAAATTAAATAGTTGACTGGTATAATTTATTTATTATAACTATTACTCATTTATTGGTTATTAATTTGATAGAATATTATATCTTGTTCCATAGGACTAACATCGCATGATAATGTTCCATTTTCACGTATTATAATTACATATTAATTTTATCCTCTAGCTATAGCATATTACAAACACCTACAGGAAAATACTTATTCCTGGTTGGCTAGCCAAAACACTTTGTCTTTATAAATTCGTATTATTGGAAACGTAAAGTCAAAACTTTACGACTTTGAGGTGAAAGTCACAGTTGTGTTTTATCTCACTGTTTGCCATACATCTAGTTCTTAAAGTCACACATTCAAGTAAAAACTTTATTTCCTTTTTAAGTTTTTAGTTACGTAAACAGTTTTACCAACAAGTAACTTAAATTAAGAACTTGACCAAGCTTAAGGTGGAACATAATTAACTCTGAAGAAGTGTTTTTGTTTGGCACGCGTTTTAGTATAACTACACATTTTCCAAGTAGAAAAATCTGCTCCATCAGAAACCTTTATCTCGATGAACTGCGTTATTGAGACATAAAACTTTTCAAAGAGACGTCTCTTCCCTCTGAGGTTAGGAACCAATTACATTATTGCTACTTGAGAAAAAAATCTTCTGTCCTGCTCGTGTACGGTTTCGCCCCTTTTCGTGGGTCTCTGAGACGCTTTCCATGAACAAGTAGCGCTGGAAACTGATTTCAACCTCTTGTACAACATGAGTTCCTGGTATGAGGATGGGGCGGGGTTCAAACTAGGAGCCATGGTGTCCGAGGAGACCCTCCACGAAGGCGGCAACCAGCTCCACACCCAGGATGACCACAGCTCTCCAAATATATCCCAAAGGATCCTTAGGTGAGGGGACCAAGTTGGTCCATTTTGAGATCTTTACGCTGATCACACTAAGAATCGCTTTTCCTTTGTTTTGGCATTGTAAAATAGCTTCTAAAGTTGCGACAATTAAACATATTTGCTTATCAAGGATATAGCTGGACCGTTATAGGAAGTGTAACAGCACTCGCCTAAATGATAAGTGGAAAATTTTTACTCAGGACACCCGTCTGGAACTTCGACTGATCTTCCGACCTTACCATTAGTAAACTAGTACCTATACCTTAGTTTTCTTAAGAATGGACATTTAGAGCACATTCTAGATAGTGCTTACATATTTTTTTAGGTCAGCCTGCATGATATTTTACTATATTATTAGTGTTATTTTATAAGTATTGATATTATCTCTCAGGAGTGATATCTGCAGATCACATGATTTGACTTATGAATAAGTGAAACTATGCCCTCTCCATCCAATAACTTTTTCTAGCTATAAGCTATTTTCATTCGTAAAAGAATTGGGTTAAAGTAAGAGAGTTGAATGAAGGAAAGTTGAACTGCAAACTTTTTGTGTGTAGTCATGATAACATATTATGGGCTTGCCCGAATTGCGCCAATCCACCTAGCCTGGACTCGAATTGCGCCAACTATGAACACAAACACATTAATGCTATGGCGGACGGTAAGAAGGACACAACTAAAAAAATATTATTTAATTAACTATATTTAACTATTTAAAACAAAATCAAACATTATAACATCACAGTAAAATTTCCATTTTAATATTATTGTCATAATAGCTAAATGTAAGTTAAATTATAATATAATAATAACAAAAAACAAATCATACAAAGGATTTTTGGAGGGGCATACACTTCACAGCGCCTATCTATTAACAAAATCGTTAAAAATAATTTCAAAATATTTTGAATTTTTGAAAACTAGTCATCAGTGAACTACTCTTAAAATGACTTTGCCCCAAAAACCAAGCATACAGTATTAATTTCCATCTTAAATACAGCCAATATGTATGTTTTAATCAAAATTGCTAAAGCTATATTTGAGAAATTTCGAGTTCTTTTAAATTACTCATTAGTAAACTGTTAATAATTCAATTTTTTTTCTGAAGATCAATTATACAGTTCTATTCATTATTTAAAAAAAACTACCCAGATATACACTTTTAACAACATTACTTAAACCTATGATTGGGAAGTTGGGGTTCGAATCCTGGTCGAGTGAACTGAAGGTGGTTTTTCCTAAATGGTTTGCACTCTCCCTCTAGGCAAATCAGGATTCACTTTCTCTAGATTTAACCTATCTCATCTCAAAGCCCACTATTATAATTAGAACATAAAAGTATAACTCAAACAGGTAATAAAACGCAGTGCAGAAAAACAACAGTGAAAAGTATAATAATCAACTATCAAGTCAAAAATTATAACAGTATTTATGTAAAGTTGTAAAATAAGATTGTGTCGCTTCCTATGCTTGCACCAGGTGAGATTGACAGCCTACCATATTGGTTTGTGGAAATGTTGACACGATGCATTCATGGAGCGTTTGCTCTAAATCATTCACAATGTATAAAGTTTGAAGGGGGGTTGTCTCTTCTCGCACTCGTCCTTAAGGATTCTCATAGTGTCATTGTAGCTCTGCTTTTTCTAGTCTTTAAGTAGACCAAAAGACCAGAGTTATGTATGTATGAATCTTTGAAATACCCGTGTACAGTAAAAAGCTGAAGAAAATGTTTCGGTGCGTATTCAAAGGTTCTATCTACTAACACAATTTCATTCGGACACAAATACTCAAGATTTGAGTCACAAGAAAATATAAAAAAAAACTTCTCTTTTTCGTTTTTTAACAAAAAGTTTTCGTCTAAAGTAGTATAATTTAGTTCAATTTTATCTAAGGCAAATTGAATTTCGTTGGAAGATCTAAGCAAATTTGGCAGTTCGTGTTATTCCTGAAACATTTTATGTCCTTGCGGGTTAATGTTTTTATATTTTCTCTCTCTGTGTGTACCTATTTGTGGACCAACTTTAAAGGCCTTACTTCAATCTCCTCAGCTTTCTTCTTAACTTCGTTGCTGGTGAATTTTCTGTTCAACTCTTGATCTAGTAGTGGTTCGTGGTTGTGTTGGTATTCCAATCCGCGAGAAAATATTTCCGTCATCAAGTGTGAATATTTTGGCCTTAACAATCCTTTTTAGTGCATCTCCACCTCTCTTCCCTCGTAAAATTCAATTGATTCACCTGTCGATACATATAATTATTATAGACAATAAGATATTTCATTCTTTCGCTTTAAATCCTTTCCATATCGCTAATATCACAGTCCACACAAAACTCGAATAAAAATAGAACGATTACACATCTGGACAGTTACCTTTGCCGAGATAATTTGTCAGACTTATGTCAGAAAAGCTAATACAGATCTTGTTGGGGGCTCTTAGGGCGTTTTTACATACCTTTACCTAAGTGAGGACAAGACTTGGCGAGAGCTTACGTCCATTAACCTGTAGTACCACTTTTTAATTTTGAACTTTTTTTAATGCCAAAGTTTTGTACTAGTTTTGTACCACAAAGAAAAAGTTTTGTACCCGTACCCGTTTTGAGTAATTAGCATATAAAAATGGTGACTTCAGGTTAATGCTGTTGTACCACTTTTGAATTTTGAACCAAAGTTTTGTACCATTTTGTACAACAAAGAAAACGTGTTGTTCCTGTACCAGTTTTGTATAGTTAACATATCAAATTGGTTACTCCATATTAATATTTTTTATAAGTCCTTATCTTGATTACTAGTAGGTACCCAGATTTTGATGTAATTTCATAACATTTTTGGTCATACAAATAGTTTTCTATTGCAATGTCTTACATATGTTATGCTGACCATAAGTTTTTAAGAAAAACCAGGATAAAAATATTTCATAATTGTGATTAATATTTTATATTATTTGCCGTATATGATATACAATTTGTATATTTTATAATTGGAATTTTAGAAATAAAATACATGGGAAAAAATAGATGGTGAGAAGAAAATACTATAATCAAAATTATTTATAACTCACTTTAGTTTAAGTTTGCGTATAACCCGAACGGGTAGTAAGACGCGGTGCTAATAATAATAAAGTTTAAGTTAACCATGACAACAGTTTTTTCGCATATTTTAATAACTTGATATTAAATTCATGAAAACTATTTTTCGTTTAGACATAACTAATTTTAATTCAAATTTTAATGTCTGTCGCATATTTTACAT
>CABFVX010007359.1:0-10249 GCA_902151425.1 Timema shepardi
TTGTTGTATAGGTCAAACTGAAGGCCTATCAATGTTTATGTGGTCCTAATGCTCTTCTGCAATTTAATCATTTGTTGTTTGTTTTGAGCCCTCTTTTGTTTATGTATATGTGCCCCTGCCCTTGTCCATTAGAGGAGAAGGAGGGCGGTACATAAGATATGTTTATTACTCCAGATAGAGGCTAACTACTACATAAGTATGAGGTAATCCCTGTGACGAGGGAGCACGCGTGATAATGGGACTCGCGAAAACTACCTAGAGACCCGGGATCGACCCTCCGGCAGAGGTGAACCACCAGATAACATGTTATGTCATCACCTAGTCTAACGGCAACTCTAGCACACATGCATCCAGCATGGCTTCCAGCATTCAACAACGTGTGTTCTTCTCACACACACACTTGCTGATCTCGATTCACACGAGTCCAAAGGTCCATTAGCCCCACCGTGCTCTCTCGTCAACAGGATGAAGCTATATGAGCTAGAAGCTGTTCTCAGCAGGAAGGCAACCCAATACTCTTGACTTCCAAGGAAATGTATAGGCGTGGGTTAACCTCCTGCCAGAACAAGCCTTAAATAAATATGCTCTTACAATACTAACTAAAAATGGAATACTTTCTTAGAGTTATAATCGTTTAAAACCTTAGTTTAGTGAATATATCATCAATTTATACAGTAAAACCACACAGATGTTAAGATTCCCCCAATTTCTCATAAATTTAGTTTTTTAAACAGCTGTTTCCCAAAAGTTATGTTAGAAATGTGTTATCAATTTTCTGACACATCCTATTTAAACTATACTTTAAAATGTAGAATCAGAAATATATATCATCTGTGAGGTCACATTGTTAGGTATTATTGGTCACAATTTCCACACAGAGAGTCGGGTATCAACGCTTCCTTTTATACGCATTCATCCGAACATTTATGAATATTGCACTACTGTAAGTAGAACCGAAGGTCGAGTTACTACTAGTGGAGGCTGGCTATGCACACCAGTGTGTGGAGATCAAGTGCTAGTACTTGTGAGATGTGACGCTTGGATTCAGGAACAATATCACATGACGTTCTTAACAAGGAGGTGGGGGGGGGGTTAACCTCAAATAACTTGTCACCCTCCTTCCCCTCTTGTGTCGGACAGCTGGCTGGAGAGGGGTACAGAGTGGAGTGAGGGGAGAGCTGGCAGACAAAGTTTAATTAACAGATTTCAATTAGCCTACATTGTATAAATGGAGTACAACATACTATTACACTAGGTCGTAGGTAAAATGTTATTAATAATTTATAATGCTATGTAAAATATACGATTATACAAATTAAAAATATCACTACCATAAGATCTACTTTCTCGGTTGACTTAACATTTTAGATAAACAAAGCTATGGTGTTTTTTTATATATGTGTATTTTGAGAAAATAAAATCACAAAATTATGAAATATAAAAGTTAAAAAATACTATATATATATATAAAGACGAATTTATAAAGTGTTTTAAATTGTATTTTAATGAGGATGCCTTAATTGTTGAGTTCTATAAAGCACAATATTGCATATTAGATTGAATTGAGGAAACTATCTACACATTTTCTACAAAGCTTCATTTTATTTGGTTTTATACTCTCTGAAGATTAAAAAAAAACAGCTTTTTAACAACACTTGTGAATTCTGGTGACAAAATATGTTCAATATAGGCCTACTTTTTACTTTCTTGTTATCTTATAGGTAGAGGAGAAAGTATTGTGATTGTCAAAAAACCCAACTAGAGATTTTGATGAACGTCGACGTTTCATGACATCCCGAATCCAAAAAAGTTATTTTTGAATTTCCATCTGTTTGTTTGGCTGTTTGTTTCTACTTCGGACTAGAGCCTAAACTATGTTACTGGGCTAGAACTTCGTATCCAAGGTTTTATCATGGCTGCCCCAAGGGATTTTTGGAATTGGATATTTAACCCAAAAATTATGAGTATCTTACTGAAGGGTGAAAAGAGAAAAATTCTATTTTCTCAAGAATGGCTGTAAAACTTTTGATTAAAATTCGCATCTAGGCGTTGGTTAATATTATAAATAAATTATATATTTTCGTTTCCTCATGAAAATGACTTTTATGGTACTTTACATTAGCGGAAATTTCCATATCTCCGCAACTATTTGAGATACTAAATAACTTATCATTGTAAGATTGTAGTACTATTAAAAATTAAAAACTTTTATCTCGAATATATTTTTAAAAACCCGGTAGCTTCTGAGATATTGGAAAACATATTAATACAATGTTGTGAACTTTAGTTGTAAAGAGATACTAGCTAATTTTAACACAATAATTATCTAACGCCATAGGGTAAGCAAATAAAAAAGTATCTCGAAAAGTGTATGTTATCTTTCTTTCAACCTCTTAGGGGAAATGGGTGTACAGCAATGACCAATCGCTTCCATTTTAGAGTCTATTTTTTACCTATTTTATTGGTAAAAATTTATAAATGAGGAATTTAATAGCCATGCGATAACCATTAGATGTACAATAGAACCTATAATAAAATTTCGAAAATTTTAACCGAAAGTGGAAATTTTAATACGAAGCTTTGACCCTTCTAGAGCCAATATAGATCTTTTTATTGGTCCAAATATACAAATGAGTACTCTAATTCTTTAAAAATAAAATTATAGAATATAATACAGGGAGTCAAAATAAGATTTTCGTAAGTCTAGCTTAGTTTGTGTTCGGGTTTGCTGTCGTGTATTATTTCGTTTTACAAATATTAAGAGATTTAAACATTAAACATTTTTAAACAATGGAGCGAGAATGTCCGTGTGGGGTTCAATACCATATATTTATTCCTAGCAGAATATCCCGTGCTGAATCTAGCACTAATACCAAAATATATATTTAAGAAATCAGGGAAAGTTGCGTCTTCATTGGAGAGACTCAGTGCAACTTATTGTAAGCTAGTGCATCAACATCATGGTTGCAAATGAAAATTTGGCGTTTGTTGGTGTAAGTTGGTGTGTGTTGTAATATGTTGATGTCGCATGCAACACAAGTTGGTGTGTGTTTAAACGATCTGTTGACATAGGCACAGATGAAAACTAAATATTGCTTGAAGATATTCTTATTTTGGTTTTTTAAACAACAGAGCAGCCATTTCCATAGTAAATAATATTATCACAAGATTTTCATATTCAGGAAGACGGCGGCCCTAAGTCCAGTGGTCCTAAGCTATTGTCCCCACCATGGAAAACACAAGACAAAACAACAAATGAATAAGTTATTGAAGTTTCATATTCAAAGCTGTTTTGATAATGGGGGAAGAGGTGGTGAACTGCAGTCATGGGCACGCAGACTATATGTAACGCTCCTCTAGCCTGGAGTTCTTCTGATGGGGGTTTGAATATCGAATCCTGGCTGAAGAACGGTACATATTTTTTTAATTATTGGCTTTCTCATCCTAAATGCTAATTCAGAAAATCTTTCTCGTTTATTTTACCTTCCTCTTCTTTAAGCCATTGTGTAAGTAGACGTGTAGAGAGCATGTAGAAAAAATGTATACAAATAATATTAAATGTATTGTGCACAAAATAAGGAATGGGAGGTGTTAATCTATTAATCATAAACGTTGTACTTTCATTCAGAAGTACTCAATTCAACTCCCGATGGTATTCGTAAGGATTTCCATCGTTAACAAAGGCTTGGGGGTAGTTTTGATATCAATGTTTTACAGGTGAGTTTCTTCAGATCTAGAAAGGTAGACGCCTAAAAGAGGGAGTTCAGGGATGACTGTCAATAACTTTGAGCGTAGATAAATATAATATAATGTTTTAATGGTGTAATGTGTGTTATTGTGTGTCAATGGAGGTAGTGGATATCACACACTGTTTAGGATGGAGTAAACCTGTTTTGGGACAGATTCAAGATATAGGAAATTGAAAAACTCTAATAGGCTTTTGTTAATCTATCACTTAATATTGAGAAAAAAGATGAAAATTACCAAAGCACAAAAAAAAGTGTGAACACAATTAGATACAAGTTTAAGGACGAATGCTAATGGCACTGTGGATGTACAGTAAAATAATAATGTATAATACATAGCCTGCAGTTATTCACCAAATTATTGGAATGATGAGTACCTGATTAAATTCCAACACCATAGGAATATTACAAAATATGAAAACAGCATTTTATTTAGAATTAAAATTAAATTATTAAGCACTATGGAAATTTTAGATAATATGAAGGTAAAATTTCATTTAAAATTAAAATCAAAGTGTTAAATAATAATATAATGGTTGATAGCTAAAATAAGTTAAATCACAACTAATATTAATTTGACATAAATATTTCTAGAACATATAACAATGTTGGTTTTTGCATCAGTGGATTAGTTTTAATCAGTCAATAATTATCGTCACATCTAATACCTGATCAATGGTCAACCGTGTTAGAGGCTTCTTGGTATTTTAAATAGGATATTTATTTTGACTTTTAAAATATTATTTATGAGCCACAAAAAACTATACGTCCTTAGTAAAAAAAAGTATTTAAAAGATTTGTTTCTAGAAATAACCAATACTATACAAAGTCTATTTGTGATATGCTTATGTATTTATTATACTGTGTCTTATTAACCATTCAGGATCCCTACATTTAGCTATAAAAACGGGATGTAGATAAGAAAGGTTTAATTTAGAGGAAGTTTGCCTTCATTTGCCCACTTAAAAAATCACAAACTTAGTACCCCTGGGCAAAATTTTAACAACGAATTCCTGCCAAAAAGACTAGTTGAGTTTGAGTAAATACTCCACGTGCCCATTGATGTGGGATACTTGAATTGATAGGCCCAACCAATTAGTCACAAATAATAAACAACTGGAACATATCCTGGATCACATTTCCCTGGAGAAACAAAAGCAAATCTGTTATAATTTGTATGAGTGAGGTAAGGATCAGGGAAGGGGGAGTCAAGATTGCCCTGAAATATGATGGACCCCTTAGTCCATAAATACACCTGGGAAGTTTTATTGGATAAAATTATGGCAAAATATTATAGTGAAACCCTCTAGAAAACTAGCCTCCATTCTAATTACTATAAGGAGAGTTTAGTTACTATAATCAAGAGCTAAGCGCCAATATTATTTCTAGTAAAAATCTATTAAAAACAATTTTTTCAAAAATATACCTTATCATAGAATGCCTCACCTCCTTAGCTCCTTCTGGGAATCCCTCCTGCTCATGTAGGTCACGCTCGTATACTTTCTTTAAGAAGAAAATTATGTGCAACTCCTTATATTTGGTCGGCATAAGGTAGAGTTTCGAAACCTTATTTTAAATATATTTTTATGTTTTAGCTATGCAAGCTAAAATAGGATATATTTGAAAGGATAAGGTAGGTTCCAAAATAAGGGTCAGGTATAAATCCTGAGAGGCCTATAAATTACCAGGATAGAGCTATCTCAAATTGTAATAGAACGTATTTTCTCGCGAATTAGGAAAATGTTCCAATTTCATATTTCTATTTCTGTTAGAAGGGATTGAAAAATTGGCCGGCACATTTTATGACAGAAGTGAACTTATAGATGGTATAAAAAATCAAATTTGATTACAGCAGGCAAATATTAATAATATGTTTGTTAGTACATTTACAAATAGTTTCTCTATACTGGCCCTAATTTACATTTGGTTTCTTCCTCACAAGGCTCAATTTTGTAGATTTGTATTTTAAATGTGAGGTGAGAAATATCTCGCACTTTTGAATAGTTTGTATACAAAATCTATATTTTGGGGATGTTATTATTAAAATAAATCTATTTGCATTTCAATATGTTATCAATCAATATCACGGGAATTTATGTTGGGGAATGACTTTCGTTTGTTTAGAAAGTTCGCCTGTATTCAAGCATTTTTTTCCTTAGATATGATATTTACAGATTTTACACTTAGACATATTTCAGAAGAGGATGTATGGTGAGATTAAAGGGAATGCGACAAAATGTCAGTGTTTTTGCAGTTTTCACAGCAAAACATTTTTTAGCCCAAATAAATCCACAAAGCTACACTTAAAACATAGAGATTCATTTTATACGTATGGTATTATTTTATCACCACGTCTCACTACCTGTTTGGGTTGGCTATACACTTATGTCAGTTACGCTAGTGGTCTTAGGGATAGGAAGGATATATTTATAGGAAGTGTACCCGCATTTGCATGAAGAGAAAGATTGGAAAACTATTTTGTAAAACCACCACTAGTACAAACGAGATTCGAACCTCGATCTACCTGACATCGGTGGTCTAGTCTACTGCGAGAGTAGCATCTTAGACCATGGGGCCAACGAATAGGTTCACCTTATAAATGTATGAACAGGTTTTTTTCCATCACCACAAAATTTAAAGCCCAACATTAAATACCAGTTCTGAAAATAAATGGTTCCAAATTTATTGTAAGAAAAATAGAGGTAAGGTCTATAAAAGGTCTAAAAAAATAATCTAAGTTGTATATACATATATATTTAATACCGTGTCTTAATATATAATATTAATCTATTTTTTTGCTAATAAGATTTTTCCAAATGAGACCCTCTCAGTATTTTCAACTTTCAATTCTCCCCTTATGACTAAATGAGTTAGACAAGCCTCTTAGAATGTTAAAACTTCTTAAATAATTGTCAGGAGCATGCTAGCACTTGATGAAAAAAATGTAATAATGAATAAAAAAGTTTTCATCAAATTATTTTTTGAACACCTGTTATGGTGGGCGAATGGCGTCTATGGCGTCACTCCCACAGTATACTAGAGGTCGATTACGTGTTGATTATGGCTCGAATCTCAATTGGGTGTACTGAGGTTTTAATCCCAGGTAGTTTTACACTCTCCTTCCATACGAATTAAAGTACACTTCCTCTAAATAAAACCTTTCTCATCCTTAAGACAATTATTGTTATTGTTACATAACCCTGATGGTTAGTAAGATGCAATGCTAAAGAAAGAAGTTATTCTAAAACACCCTTGACAGATATTCAACAACTGTTAATATTAATATATAAGGAGACTTAGACTCTGTTTCTACTGGAGAAATATGTGATTTATTTTGCCGAAAAAATGTATGTTATAAAAGCATCAAAAATACAGCCTTAACTCTAATTCCCTACTACCCCACCTTAAAGGGGAGATATGGGGGTTTACCCGACTAGAGCCATAATGTCGGTGTACACGCGGACTAAACGTCAAGATGTATAAAGCTATCAGCTCGTGGCGAGTATCACACTTCTTGAATAGAGGCCAGGTGGAATTAGGGTTTTTTATCCACAACAAAAGAGCTTTTGATGACATTCTTTGCTATATAATTGGTTTAGAGTGGTTAAAGATGACCATAATTAAATAAACTTTGTTATAATACAACTTTTTCATCTTAACTAAATAAAAATTTGGTTTCAATTGTGAAATTTTATTAAATTAAGGTAATATTTTAAAATAATTAGCCCTATTATCATTTGAATTCTACCTTTTTTTTAATAAAGCAATTACAATTTGTGTTTTATTAAATTTTTGTGAATTTTTTTATGTGAGTAAAATATACATTTTAAAGTCAATATTCTTCCGAATATTAGGGTATATTATTATGCAAGAAAGATTGTTTCAAAGAAAGTAAGATATTTGGAAATCCTAAATGAACACAGTTTATTAAGATGTATTCCCTGTCATATAAATTTAAGAGTAAAAGAGAATTTTTTTTTAGTAATTCATCATTCTAACAAAACTGGAAGCAAATAAATACACACTTTCATTCGGAATAAGTTATATTAACTTTAAACACTTTTATTCTAAAATTATTAGCTAATTAAATATTTAATAGCTACACATTTTGATAAAAAAACTTGTCTAGATAAATATTGTAAATGGACCACCTGGTATATAAAAACATTTGTGGATAAAAAGGGGAAATAAATCAATATAATTATAATATTTGAGGCAAACCTTTAAGCCTTCATGGGGCCACTGCGCTTCCCAGAAACAGAGGGCGTGGCTTGTCTGGGGACTTGTACATCGGGTATGAGAGGGTGGTCAGGCTAAACGGCACCAATAGGCTGGCTTCTCGTGGTTTTATGCTAATGAACAAGTAGGCTAATCTCATATTCTACTTGTTGATCTTTGTCGAGTCTAGGCTACCGGGAAAGTGACTACGTTAATTAATTCGTTACTTAAATGTTGATTATATTATGTCAACCCCAGAGATATTAGCAAGGTAAAGTGCCTTATCATTCCAACTTCAGTGAGTTCAACACCAGCCAGATGCCTCAACTTATTTTGACAACCATCTTATTAGTTATTTTGCACAAGATAAATTAGCTAATTTATCTGAAAGGGTTGAATTTAGGAGGGGTAAAGAGATAAGTTGTACCACCATGCTTGTAAATATATTAATAAAACATTATATTATATCCAATCCTGTTGCACATAGCATCGTTTGGAACCCTAACAATCAGATTAAGTTTAGGCTTGAAATAGTTTCAACCGGATATTCTCAACCGGATTGCTTCAAAAATGAAATGAAGATTAAAAAATAAAGTGAGGTAATATTTAAGTAGTAAAAACAAATACTACTGTGACATATATAATAGTTGTGGAATTAATTCATAGTACTGTTGGATGAACTGAAATTATGGGAAAAATCACGAGAGAATAGATTTGTTAATATTCTATGATGATCATATGGTTTTTGTTTGTGTGTACTAGATTTTTAAGCAAAATAAAACAGAATAAAGGAAATTTTGTCTTGTAATATTTTTGTAGCGTGTCAATCAAATTGATTGAACACCTACAAGAATAAAGTTCACTATTTATCACTATTTATGTAATTGGGTGCCACGTTGGAATTATATTAAGATATTGAAGATAAAATACCTCAAAGTTTATACTCTCTCGTATACTGAAACTACGTATTGCCCTACGTTCAAACACGTGGTTAGTCAAAAAATAATTGTCTTTTGATAATTGCTGTTCTAAATATCAAAAAAGAGGACTAATATTATTATAGTTATGAATAAGATATGTGAATGCATACCCTTGTTATAAGATGGGGTCAGATAAAAAACTTACAAACGACCATGTGGCCCTCAAGAAAATTGAAAATATACATCTGTATTATTTCTTTGCGTAAAAATAACAGTGAAAATCAAATAACTAGATTAATACTGATACATTTTGATATAGGATATGTGTGTATAAACTCACCACGGCCAGATGTCTGCAGATATCTTTAACTCACTTCTAAATCACAGGATTATATATAATGGCGGCTCCACGTGGCACAAGACTCGCATGTTCAGTTGGGGAGATAGCCTGAGAATGGAAATGGGCGCTTGGACCTCCTGCGCAACTGCGCCTCTGATGGCCGACAGAAGAAGCTCGTCAGTTTCTATCTCTTCTCTTTCCCTTTCCTCGTTTATCCTTCCTTATTTATACCTAAGCTTCTCAATTCGTTCCCCTTTTCCTTTCTCCTCCCTGTTCATGTCTGGTTGTGAGTATATATGGGACGCGCCGCGGGTTCAACCCTAGAGAGCGCTTCTACACAGCTAAGGATCAACAACGAACCGCTGCCGGTGAACAACCAAGACGGGTCATGGAGTCTGGGTCGTCAGAATCGCCTCCATAGCGGCATTGAAGGAGGATGAATCGTCCTATTCAACGTGGTGATTACGAGAACGCCGCAGCTAGGGTATTGGTATCCGGCGGTCGTCATTAGTCCGTAGTATTTAGTTACTAAGTTAGAAGAAACTTTATTTTGGGTTCAACATAATGCAAATAGTTATTCAGAAGTCCCTTTTTTAATGCAAGAGAAAATGTTTTTTAAAATCTAGTATCATGTTCAGAACTAGTTAACTTCAATATGGAAGAAGTACCTAGGTTATATTTTGCTATTTTAGTCTGATGGACAAGTCAGATTTTAATGACTCATAAAGTCAATTGCTGAGTGCATTGTTGTATTTTTGGACACTGTCCTAACGTTAAAGCCTCCGGCTTAGAAAAATGTGAATTTTTAGTGTTGCTGATTTACACTAACTTGAAAGTTCCGATAAATCTTGAAGGGAAAAGTGTTCATGACACCCTAAACGTCATGTGCATCAGTTCTTTGTTATTGATGGTTATCGCCAGGAATTCTGTTTCTTTCTTTTGCCTTACGCAGTCCAGTTGTAAATGATAGAGATTTGATGATGCGGTCATTGTTCATGGAAAGTATTAGTTTGGGTGAGCAACCC
>CABFVX010007359.1:10395-31353 GCA_902151425.1 Timema shepardi
TGGTAGTACCGTAAGGGAACATGTCCGGCCATAGTACTTTAATGACTCCTGGCCCTTAGCCATCAATCAGCTGGATTCACCAGCCAACTATCCAACAAATTTAGTGGATCTCTGGTAATATTCAACCTAGTCAAGTGAGACTGTGTAAATGTTATATTATAAATTTGTTCTATATTTTGCTTTAACTAATTCTCAAATTACTCTCCTTTTAGAAATTCTACAGCCTCTTGCCTGGTCACTGTGTTGCCCAGGTAGCCACAAGTAATCACGTAATCCCTCAAGTCGTTTTGCCTTGTGAAGAAATTTATTATTCTATAATTTTCTACCTTATTGTAAAACTTGTACATTTTTATGCTTTTATTGTTTACTAAATAAAACTACATTGTCAAATTGATATGTTCAGTTTTCTAATTTAGCAAATCAAGTTTCATTTTCACCTAGTGAGAGTAAAGTTCTGTGTCTCACAAATATTTCTAAGTCTATAGATAATATTATTTTTAAAAATATCACAATTATTAGAATTGTTGTTATTGAACTTTTAATTATAATCTAAACACTCGGTATTTAAATGATAGAATCTCTCATTAAAAATCTGATGGTGTGTTTTGATAGTTTTAGCACCTTGTTCATTGTGCGATAACTTGAAAAAGGTTGAAAATCGCTGCTACAAAGGCTGAAAATTTGACCCAACGCAATTATAAAAACGGCACAACTTTTCAGCCCAAATGCCTGTCTTTTTTATGTTCTCCATTTCTCTATTCACTAATCAAGGGCAAACTGATGGGAATAGCTACGGTTACGTAACCATAACATTATCATTTGTGACTTTACTAATCCATGTAAATAATTTACTGTCTTGGTTAGTTTATTATGAAATACTTTTGATAAAAACACCTTAAACTCCTTTTAAAAATATAATGACACCCACATCTACTATCTAGTGATGAAATGCATTCGGATTTGGAAGAATACAAAAACTCTTTAAATATTGAAATATATTAAAAATTTTGTTTTTTTATTGTGTTTTGTTTTGTTGTATGATAATTAAATTAATGCAACGGCGTTATATTAAATTAAAATGCAACACTGCCAGGAAAGTAATAAGTAGTTTTCTTACCAATACGCATATTTATTTACTAGAACAATCTGTATGCTAATAATATTGTTACTATGCTAATTATTTTATCAATAATTGTGTAGAATTAGCCACAAACTAACCACAACCAAAACAAATACAACGGACTTACCCACTTTTACCGACACAATCTGCTGCTGGCTCGACTACACACACACGACCGGCCCACCGAAACACACACACCCGAACAAGACGATTAACCACGATATACTTAGGGCCGCACCTATTCAAACGCTCAACGGCAACTCCCCGGAACCAAATATCCTCGGTTGTAAAGAAGAAACACTTCACCAGTGGCAAAGTTCCATTTCTAGACACTCGTAGAACATTCCCCTTCTTGTTAATGTTCTTTGTTTTTCATTCCCAGTCATCCTGTGATACCTGTTAACTATCATTTATGTATATAGTGTAAAGTTTGAGAATTATCATAGGTTGTGCGTCTTTATTATGATGGACATTAATTTATATCTAAGGGGTAGGCCTACCTGTACTTCTAAATGTATTGAATGGTTAATGCCTTGTGTTTGGGTTTGTGACGCTGGGAACTTGTGAGGATACATATGCGTGTGTGCGCGCATATTAGAAGAAGAAAGAACCTTATGCAGTGCTTCTTCCTGTAGAACACTCACGTTCCTGCTGTGTGCACTTGGAGGCATAGCCTCTTGTGGATGCGCGCTAAGTGCCACGATCAGACTGACCTAGATGTGCTGCACTTACCAGCAGCCGTGTCAACGCCTTGTGGATTTTATACTTGTATTAGTGTTGTAACTGTGGCTTATTTGTTCTCAGAGAGGTCTTCTCCTTTCCCTACCCCTCTCCTTCTGGTTCGAGGACGGGATGTAGAACGGTGCCTGCTACCGAAGATGGATTCTGGCTGGGCCAACTGTCATGTGGGACGGGTCTCAGCTTCAGTGGGTCGTCGAAGAGGGAGAGAGCTGGAGTGTCGGTGCTGTGCGTGTAGTACTCCGGCGTGAACGATTCCAGGATCTGTCGGAGCACCGCTACCGAAAATGCCTATTACTTGATATGAAGGCAGCTATCCAATGGCCTCTCAAAGGGGTTCGTGTGGATCATCTCCCCTTTACCAGTTACTAACGACAGGGAAGGTACCGCCCTGCCGTTACACCTACTGCTGAGGACTCCTACTGACATACCGTCAGGGGGGGAGGATGTAACGAGTTACATGTAATATCAATGGGTCAACACTCACCAACCCGGGGGACCCACTCTCGGAAGACCAACACACGGCACAAACACTATCACCGACCTCCGCTCTCCGAAGAAATACCGAACAGACTGAGCGACACGCCTAAGCCGACCCACTGCGAGGGTCGAACACGTGTCCAGCCAGCCGAAGAAAGAAGAGAGTTCAGTATCCGGCCACGCGTAGCGTCTGGGCGCGTCTACATTGTTCTCGGACCATCTCCCTCCTTCGATTGTTATGTTCTCCTGCCTTCCAAATTACTTCGATCATTCCCCCCTCTGAGGATTATGTTTTG
Organism: Timema shepardi; assembly: GCA_902151425.1. Lineage (NCBI taxonomy): Eukaryota > Metazoa > Arthropoda > Insecta > Phasmatodea > Timematidae > Timema > Timema shepardi. The sequence continues at coordinate 13,030 of CABFVX010007359.1, forward strand.
TATATATACGGCTACGCCGGGAGCATGAGGTCACTTACTACCTCACCGACTTGTGGATAAGAGGTGAGAACGGCGACCTAAGTCTTGGGGATTATTGTCGTTCATATCTAAATTCCTATTTCGGCGTCATGGGGGGCACTCTAGTCAAAATTATCTTTTTGGATCTTAAAACTTTATTATTTTGTTAGTTGAACTTGCAATGCTATGCGCTTAACGCGGCATGTAGAGAGGCCGTCACCCTTCGTCCCCCGCCTAAATTTGGGGTCTGAGCCCAAACCTTCTATTGATAAGTATTTATGTAAATACTAGTTTATGGTCAGAGCGCCCAGAGTTTGTCTGTGCGTGCCAGGTCCGAAACCCGTCTTGTGATTCAACCATTAGTTTAGCTGTATTTCAACTAGGTTTAATTGATCGGGTGAAATACAGAGAGTTTTTATGTTGTTTAGTTTATTTTTACATTCGGGGTTTACTGGATTGCTGTGACGCCATGTTAGTTACGAGCGTCTTTAAATATTCATTCATTAAACTAGGCTTGGTAACTGTTGCGCGGGAGTTACGGTTATGCCTTACGTCTTGTTCTGGGGACAATACCAGTAGGTTAAGCGGCCAAGGAGCTAAGGTCCATAAAGTTGTGATCCCGAACTGTACATTGTTGATAGATTTCGAGCCCGACACATTTAGTGTTGTTTGTATAACGGTCCTGAGGAGGTTTCATGATTGTTTACGTATGTTATCTAATTGACTCCGATGGTTTACGGAGAGGTGCGCTTTACGCACGGTTTTGTGCCTTCTCAAGTATTGTACTATTTTTTTTACAATAAAAAACTATATTGTTCAACCAGGTAACTTCTTTCCTGATTCTCAGTCTTCCTCACCCTATAGATATTAAGGGTTGGGGTAACAATCCCATCGTTTCGTGTTCTGTGGACTGTGTTTTACCGTATAAAAGAGTGATCGTGTGAGTGAAGTGCCACTCTGGGACTGGCTTTGGTAATCGCTTGAGCAAGCGAAGGCTTCGGACATTAATAATGTAAGCTAAATTCTTTTTCGGCGTAATATTTTATGTTTCAAAATTCTCTTTCGGCACTTAGTAATTATTTCAAATATTAACGGACTTAAACTTTGAACTTAAACAAAAATTGGAATATCTTATGATATCGTTTATGATTCTTTTGCACTTGTATTTATTTCAAATGTTAATGGACTTAAACTTTGAACTTTTGCATATAGTTGCATATATATTTATGTCAAATATAAATGGACGTAAACTTTGAACTTTAACAAATTTGGAATATCTTATGATATCGTTTACGATAATATTTATTTTGCACTTGTGTATATTTCAAATATTGATAGACTTAAACTTTAACTTTGCACTTAGTATTTATGTCAAGTATTAATGGACTTAAGCTTTGTAGTTGAACAAAAGTGGAATATCTGGTGATGATAATATTTTAAAGTACTAAATATTTACTCCGAGTATACTGGACTTAAACTTTGCAATCTAACTAGGAAGCATATATCTAGAAATGTTGTTTATATTATTACTCTTGTGAGACTTAAGGTTTATCTTTATTATATTGAACTTTAATGTTATTAGATACCATCTATAGAGTAGTTCTATTAATGTTTAACTTCAAATGTTCACACATGAACGTCTTAAAGTACCAGGCACCATCAGCGCATGTAAGAGGTCAGTGATAGCCGCCTTAACTACTAAGTTATGGTTGGTAATTTATTGAGTGATGACAACTAAAATATGGATTTATCTAGTTAACGCCAACATAATTTTAGGGTTAAGTATATTTTCCCTCTTTACGGGACAGAGAAATGAAATAATACTGGTATAAAATAATTGTAAATATTTTTGTGACGAACATTGGCAATTAGGCTTAGGTTAAATTTAGGAGTCATTTTGGTTGTTTTTGCCTAACTTCTATTTTTGCTAGCGTGATTAGTGATGGTAATCACTTATACGTTTGGCGCCCTTCGTATGAGGCCATGATACTAAGATTGCTAAATATTGTATTCCCTATATTTTGGGGGGGATTACTTATTTAAATTAATTGCTGTCCGTATGTTTTTGAATACTTAATAAACAACTCTTGACGATAATTTTTATACTTACCCCTTTTTACGTTCATCCTTAGGTATCATATGCTAACTAAAGTGTTGTGTGAAATTCGAATCAGAGGTATAGTTACATTATTGTTTAATGTTTGTAGCATTGGGCCACAAGAAGTAAACAAAACTAAAAAAAATCTCGGTACTCACCACATCGCACGGCTTTACGCATGCAAGCACAATACAACTGCACTCTCCATCAACATAAATAAAACTTATCGCCTGTGGTGAAAATGGACGCAAAGAACTTGAGCTACAAAGACTCTAGCGGCAAAGACAGTTCACTCGTACACATTTATGACGCCCTGGAAAAGCCAAGATGTCTGTGGAAGTTTATTTATGCGCATATTTGTCTCCCGAATGTTCCAGCTCTCTCTCCCTCACCTAATTTCCCGTCATCTAATGTCTCAGGGTTGTATTGTATATATAGTGGCGGCTGGGCAACCAGTCGTCACTCTTGACTTTATTATATTTGAGGGAAGGAGAAGCTCCGGCTTGAGATTTATAAAATGTAAGATCTTAATTCCTTTTGGCTTGCTAATTAGTTTTTCTATATATTTTTTATCTAATCAAATAATTCTTTTTCCAAATTCTCTTTTGGCCTGTTAGTAAATATTATGGTGAATATTGAACTGTATATATTTATATATTTCGTATATCTAATTTATGAATATCGATTTAGTCAGTATTGAATTGGGTTCTTTGTAACGCCTTGAATTTATCTTAATTTCTGAAGGATTCTTCTGGCTTTTGGCTATTTATCTTATTATTCTACATTAAAAATAAAGTATTTCATTCTAAAGCAAATATTGTGTTATGACTAGGACATTTTTTTTGCGTTAATACTATTGGGATGTAGGTCAATATTTTTTGAAGACTTCTTCTAGTCTAATTATTTTAATAAACTTAGTGAAGATAAATTTTTCACGATCTTTGTTACGTCTAGATGGTGTAATTTGGATCCGAGCTTTATTGATAATATTATTGCATGGCTAATACCTTATTTTTATTGTTATATTCTTTATTGATGGCGTCCAAAAATATATGTATCTATATGAATTGTCATTACCTTTATTGAAACTTCGCCTGCTATCTGATGATTGACATCATGGCTTGTTATAAAATTTTGTAAATTTCAAATTATGATTTTAGATAATATTTTATTTATAATTTTCATATTAAAACAATGTCTTATTTAATAAAAATGAACTTGAAGTCACTTCATGCTTTATTCAGTTAGTTGATGTACCATATCCCTTAGGTTGGGTAACATATGTTTTATTTTTAACTCTGAGAGGAATCCTTTTTTTTATGTTTTCTTTGAGGTTAACCGTCCGTGTAATCAACTTCCGCAACAGGTGTGAGTTGCGAGATCTGAGTCTAGAATCTTCGAACTCAGATATTCCAAACACAGAACTCCTATAACTCACTCCTATTGACACCTTTTGTTTATTCCCGTTTAATTTTGTTATTTGGACCTCCTATTTTATTCCCTTTTTTGTTAAGGAGGATTCATGCTATATATATTGTTGAGGTTGACCGTGGGGACGAGTCCGGAATAGTTACTTATTGCGTGTTCTGGGTATTGTTTATGTTTAGCCCAGCTTTTTCTGCTATTTTTCACTTATCTAGCATACTCTTTCATTTTGCTGACTTATTGTTATTGGTTTTTTTTAACCCTCTAAGTTAGGCGTTAGGGTAGAAATATGGTTCAATTGGAATAGAGTTATCCAAGTTCATAACGAGATGTTATGATAATATGCCACAATTTCAGTTTATTGAATTAACATTATATAAAATTAGCACCTAGTCTTGATTAGGTGAAAATAAAAGGCGTAAGCTCCCTTTCAAAGTGCTCCTCCTCTGATTGGTGAAAAGGGTTCTAGGCGCATATTTCAAAGTCTCCCAAGTGCATTTGTTTGCTCCAGTTAATGAATCAAGGCCTTGGTGTATAATCTCTGCACTGACCCTAAAGTTTATTTTCATTTTATATGAACAATCTTCCTGCTTGTTCGAGCCACCAAAATAATTCGTATTATTGGGGTGAGGCTGAGTAGGTTGACAAAAAATGAATGTACTAGCATTTGGTTCGAGGAATAGTGGGAACACATTTAGGGGGAAAAAAATGCATGTATACGAATAATTACATCACCAACGCCTGTAAGCAACGTTATACAAGCTTGACACTTTAGACCATGTGGCCACCGATGCGGGAAGGAAGGAGTAATATTTAAAAAATAAACCAATATCTACCTCGAGTCAGGTTATAAGGGATATTTAAATTATTGAAGAAGGTAACTAAAGTGGATGCTACATAGCAATGTGTCCTAGAAGAGAAGCTAGTTGGACATAGTGCATCACACATATATCGAACTCTCGCCAGTGGAAGACACAACATTAATGGTTAAGTCAAGAAACCTAGCTTCATTGTATGAACCTGAACCTCCAGCCATGGCTTAGGAACACTGTTAATGTGGTTGGCCCATTATCTCAGGTCTATAAAACAGGTTATGTCCTAAAAAGAAATAAAGTAGAATTTTATCGGAGTGAGACACAATATTTTTTCATATCCACTTAACATGTTATGATAAAAGAATATTTAAAATTCTCACTGGGCCCTGGTTTATAGAATTCAATGACTCTATACTCACGATGTGTAATATCGCATGGAAGCTATTGTGCTTGGCTTACTCGGCAAAGAACAATGGCGCTCAAAGAATAGAAAAAACGAGATGGGGGAAAAAAAGACTGCAACAGGGAGAAAATGCAAAATAGATTACATAATAATTTGGACTAGATTAATCAGAAATCCTTGTAAGTCAACTCAATTATGTATTTAAAGAGAATACGCTAATGAAACAATATATTAATTCAAACACACATTTGTTTTAGCAAGTACGATACCATGTGTATCGAAACCTTTACGTGGAAATTAATTGAAATATTAGGGCTGAGAGTGCTATTTAATTAGTCAGTAATGACATAAATATCCGAGTAGAGCTCCTTTGATTTAAATTAGGCTAAATAAATATATCCATCTAGTAATGTCAATTAATTTTAAAACGTATGCTACATTGAATAAAGCTATTATATGTCATTTAATAACACATGACAAATATTGTGTGTTTAATCATTCTTTAAAAAATAATTTAATAAAATGTATTAATAGATTAGTTTAGGTTATAGATCATAGTTTTAAAATCAAAAAATAGATCTATATAAAAATATTGGACCACTCCACTGTATCTAAAATTATATTAATTATATTTAAAAACGTTTTATCATAAGTATTAGATTTCGGTCTCTTTATTTAAATCATTCTACTGTACAGTAAAAACAAGTTAGGAAGAAGAGTATCCAACAGTGGTAAAAGCTTTTGAAACTACTTTAATTCATTCATACGTCAAGTCACACAATCTGCAGATCTCAATTCTAGTAGATATTGACAAAAAATGTAGATAATAGGTTAATAAAAATTAGTAAAATGATTTTAAAATATACAGTAAATAAAAATTAATGTGTGTGTTATAAAAGGGCCTTATTGTCGTCTTACCATTACAGAAGTCCATAGAAGCTAATACACATATTAAAAAAACGCAACATATTACTTAGGCCGATCTTGTGACTCCCCGATATATATTAATCTGGACGATAAATATTGCTATCCCCATTATAGGTGAAAACTGCTTCATCTGTATGCCGGGTAGTTTATTTGCCATATAAATTGTATTTATCCATCCTTTTTTTTTATCGAGGAGCTAGGTATCCGATAAATATTAACTGGGAGTTAAAATACACGTTGTCAACGGTCAATAGTCTACACTCTAAATTATGAGTTAATTATCTTTTTGAGGTCAGGCCGATTGCTTACATTTTTTTAGTGAACCTAAAATGTTTATAGAGTGAATCTAAATATTGTTTTGAAATATTTTTTATTGGGTTGTTTTCAAAAAAATATAGTAAAATATTCACCAGAAAATGTATTTAAGGCACTAAAGAACTAAAGTAAAATATTTTATTTGAACTTGTTAATAATATAACATATTCGACCAAATTTGTTATAAGCACCATTTTTGATTCAGGAAAAACATTAAGGAACATTAAATTTATTTAGATCTATATCAAAACTTTTTTATGAATGAGATTTTATTTGAATACAGTTCAAACATTCTCTTAAGCGTGAGATTAGTTTCGGATTCGATTTGAGTCAGTCGTCCAAGATTCAATTTCAATTTTAAATTTTGGATTCGAACAGGCCTATAAAAACTATTTATTTATTAATTCTATTCTCGTACTTTCACCTTTATAAGAAACACGCTAGATACAAAATTATAATAAAAAAAGGTGTATCTGGTTTCAGGTTTAATTTTACCTTTTGGTAAGCCTATGAACAAAGCTCCTATGTGTCGTCTAGAACCTAGGTTTCTTGGCCATCATTTTATGTATGCACAATCACAACCAACCTTAAAACCTGTGTATTATACGGATAATCGACGTGAAATTAAATTAACTAGTGTTGTAAATATATGTAGTGCAAATAACATGCGCTCCCCAAAATCACAGCGCATAGGCCTATAGAAACATGTAATATAATTTAGGCCTCTGATTCATTATTTACTAATTTTACCAGTTTACTAATAATAAATTGATATTCACATTTGCAATGGCACTATGTCTATATCAGACACCAAATATAGACTTAGGTTAATGGAGGCAGGATTTATTCTAAGGGTGTGTGTGAGGCCAGCCTTATGGTCAACCCGTAATGTATTACTAAAAATAAATACATATATTAACTTCATCTTTGCTTTCATTTTCATTTCCAGAAATTAAGAGGGGAAAGCTACCTCGCCTGTCCCACCGTGGCTAAGCCCATTAAAGTGGTCAGAAAGAATCGGTCATATTATTCACTCATTTGAAAACTAGGAAGTTCAATACAAAATTGACATCAGGGAGTACCTTTCATGCGGTTAGTGAGTATATTTTATAAAATTACAAAGAGCACGCCTTTTATCATCTAATTTAAAAAAAATCTAAACTAAAACAAATTTTCTTAGATGCAAGGCTACAAAGAACTTATGAAAGAGTCATAAACTGAAAAAAAGTTTTTTTGGATATGCTGAAGACCTTTTTATCGCCTTTTTCTCTATTTCCTCCAAAAATCACTTACATACAATCTAATTTAAGTTAATATACAACTTTTATTTACCGTGTAGAATATTCTAGATAAGAATACTGGGTAGGTTCATAAACCAATGATTTTTGATAAATATTTATAAATAAAGACAATCTCAAATTCATTTAATTTATATTTTTAAATGCTAATGTTTTCAATAAGATAAAATATAATAAAAATTAATATTTTATGTAAAGTGATTAGAAGCCATGATATATAGGCTAGTAAAATTCTTTGCTACTAGCTAAGCTATGATTGTTATTGGGTACAATACTTCGCGCACAGTTTGTTTCGGAAAAAGGTAGCTCAGCTTAAATTAATTATCTTTGTACACAGAAGTAGAATCCTGGATATAGCTTTGTAAGACGTATTGGTTCTTAATCTTCTATTTCTTCGATTTCATTAATAATTTCAATAGTTTCGTCAAATTCAGGCAATGGCATATTCCGCCATATTGTATCGCTGAAAGGCCGAGGAATGGTGTCAGACATAGTAACAACCTTGCTTGGTCTGCATGAAAATATATTTATCCTACCGATAGCTATCCGACAAATAAAGTCAGTTCATAGTAAGCTTGAATTTTAAAATTGCCGATAACATTTATCTGGTCAATAACTTTAACCTCCTGATAGCTATTTTCATCTGATAGTCATAAGATCAGCCCTAAAGTAATTGGCTACACCTAATTTCATAGCTGAGGGAACTGCATGTCTTATGGAGAAAAGATTTATCTTCGCTCTCTCTCTCTGTTACCGGCTGCCAAATTGTCTAGCTTTCGGTTGTTGGGAGGTGAGGGGGGAGGGTTTACTTGGAAATCCCTCATTGTAAACAATGCGGCATGGGGGGGTTGGGGGTTCAATTGACAGGCAAAAGCATTTCCTATCGGTGTACAGCCTTTTCTAGAAACATTAACTCTTTCCACAATCGTAATTTTTTCAAGATTGAAGTTTATTAACGTTTCTCTATTCCCTCCGTAATTATGCTTAAAATATTTTATGTATAAAGCTTTTTTCCTCATAATTAATATACAAACAAATATATTACAACATGCATTTTATAATAAATGCTATAAATTACATTCTTACTTGTTCTTAATCAGGTAACGGTACCACTCCTAGATCAGCATCACTATCATCATCTTCAGAGCTAGAGGAGCTGTCCTTCAAATTTATCACGACACTGTCATGCAGTTTTTCTATAAGCCCGTCTACGTCCCACATTGTTGCTTCAACTTCCATTACATGATGAACATGATTTCGCCAGTGTTCTTTTGTGATATTTCTCACTCCTTCTTCTAGTAGGCGATGAACATCATTAAGTTTAAATGTATTGTTTTCTTGAGCAACAAATATTTTAATTTGACTCCAAATTCCTTCGATGGGATTAAGCTCACAGTGATAAGGTGGCAGTCGTAGAACTTCATGTCCAGCACTTTTAGCGATCTCGTCAATAATATATTTACGCTCATAATTGCCTCGTACTTTGTCCAAAATCTCTACAAGCTCCATCTTATTCATGGTTTCTTCCCAAGAAATACCTTTACTGGTGAGCCAGGATTGAATAATAATCTTGGTACTACTCTTGGTTGGAATGCTCTCTTTGATCGTAGAATGAATGGATGCATTGTCTAGAACTATGACACTGTTTGATGGTATATTTGGAAGCAGCTTCTCTCTGAAATATTTTTCATACATTTTTCCATCCATTTCATCGTGATAGTCATCATCTTTTTTCCCATGAAAAATAAGCTCTGCACCTGGTATAAAACCATTTTCATTACCTGCGTGGACGAGAATGACGCGCCCGCCCTTTCCAGAGGGAAGCTTATTTCCTGTAGTTAGGCCTTCTCGCCTTGCTTGTGAGGATGATGCAATTGTTGTGTCCATCCACGATTTTGAAGTTGTGTGTCCGGAATTGCACCAGGTTTCGTCTGTGAAAACAATATTCCTGTTGCTCTCTCTGTGCTTCTTAATAGCTCTTAAGTAGCGATGTCGCCACGCAATAATATCATCTCTGTCTAGAAGCAAAGAGTTACGCTTCCGTCGAATGAATTTAAAGCCAATATCTATAAGAAACCTCTGAAGTGTCGTGAATGAAAAATTAGGAAGGTCGCTATCAGTATCAATTAAAGCTTTAATTTTCTTTAGGGTAGGTAATTCATTGTTACGGTAAAGTGAATGTACCTTTCTGCGAATTGCTGCTTGAGTAAAACTATCATATTTATCCAAACGCTTCATTTGAGTAGAGTTATTTCTTTTGATTGGTGTCAATAACTTTCCCTTAGTTTTGAATTCTTGTTTAATAGAGATTACTAACTTATAAGACACACCTGTAGCTTCTGCAGTTGCCATTGCCGCTTGAGTTACTGAACAAGTTCCGTCTTTACGAAAATAGGTGTAGACTCTTAACACCATTGCCCTTTCTTTACTACTTAATATTTTCCTCTTGGAATGTAATTGTTTGTAACAAGCCGGAGATTCCATAATGTTTGTTATATCTTAATTGTTAACAATACACTATTATTCAAATAAATATATTAATATGCACATACAACTATAGTTCCACAACCTTACGGTAAAAATACAAAACACGCAACCAACACATACAGATACACACCAAACCTTAACGTGATCAATAACACATATTATTCTACACAGAGTACTTATAAAATATGAGTGTTTATTTAGTCAATGTTTTTGAGCTAGCTATTAGGAACACGAGACTCAGACTACTGTAACTTTACGACTGTGTTGGAGGAAGAAGCACCAAGTATTGACAACAACGACAGCCCAGCATTGCCAAATTTGATATACATTCAAGGAAGACTGATCACGGAAAACAAAAGAATGACAACGCTGTTGCTCAATAGTAAGCATGCAGTTGCCTCAACAATGAAATTAGGTGTAGAGCCTCTCCCCACTCTTTCATTGGCAGATACGTATCAGTCCAAGAATAGCGCTTAAGTTGTTCAGTTAAACTAGTATCCATAGTGCTCCGCTCACCATGTTTCGATTATGAACGCTTTCATTGAAAGTGATGTGTTTCAACTTCGGACGCAACATTTTCAATGCACTTTTAGCTGCTATAAGCCCAACTCAAAGCAACAAAATAAAGCTGTGGAAAAAGGTGCATTAGTAGTAGTTATATTAATACTGGTAGGATGTAGCAATAGGGATCAGCGTAAAAAATATACTGTAAGAATTTTAATTATGTCGGTTTATATTTTATTTGGTTTTAATTTATTCTAAAATGTTTATTTATTTTGACGTGACTAGCACGCCATGAGGCCAGATGCCCTACTACTTTTAATTAAATCTAGTTTTATTCACTTTAAACTTTTTGTTTTCAATGGACATTGCATAGTGTCGAAGGAAACACTATGTAATGATAACATTATTTTTATGAGAACAAGAAATATACGTATTTAGCTAGTTTTAACCTAAATATTCCGTTTACATTTAAAAACAAGATTGATCAGCTGTAATTTTATTTATAACGTATTTTACGAGTTCCAATGAGAATAATAATGGCTGACGTGACACGAAGAAGAGAGAGATGGACTGTACCATAGGGGGGAGGCAGGGGATGTGACGACACAGCCACGTCAATCGATCTCATACGTTTTTAATTTTAAAAGATCTACGAGGGGGGGAAGGGGGGGGGAAGAAACGTGATTTTGTTTACAAACAATGATCATATGTCACACTGTCAGATATCTGACCCTGCATCAATTTATAAATAATTTATAATTTTATCAAGCTCCTTAATTATTATTTATTTCCCCACAGATATTTCCTGTTTATATTTATTTTAACGTATTTCTAGACAAATATTTAAAATTTCGAACTAACTTAAATAGCAGCCTATCGAAGAGATATGTGGGGCCTCGATGAGAAATATTGAGAGGGGGGAGATGTGAAAAGAAGCCGAACCTTGCATTTTGGACCCCAAACGACATAAACTTGTGTAAATTCATTGGAATAAAGTAAAGCGATAATGAGTTTTATTAGTAATAGTAATTTCACAAAAAGTGTTCCAAACGACGGTAAAAGATAATACAAGGACTTGGGACAGCTTTAATAACTTCCATACCACGATTATGACTTATGAGTGAGTTTGTCTGATACACTAACATTTTCAACCCCAAAAACTACAAGACAACATCAACAAGAGGTGATACTAAACTAAACTTTGATTGTGATTCGTCCTTTGTTTTCTACTAAAATTTCTACTAAACCTCATTCATTCACCTTTTAACATATTTTATTGCTCCAAATTCAAGGATTAACCGTTATTTTTACTTAATTCGACATTATAGTTTTTATCTTAACCGTAATAATCAACAATTTGATTCTGGAAATGAAACTTTTGGCCAGAGCCATGTCTTTGACGAAATGCAATGACCTCAATTAACATTTATTGTTTTAGTGTACACCAGCCAACCTAATTGATAAAATTGACTATATATCCAAGTTTCGGCTAGTTGTTGTGATTCATACACCATTTGGTCGAAAACCCGTTTTTTACCCGTCTTAAAGAGTAAAAATCATAGGCAACAGACAATGATTTTTTTAATTTCATTTGATAAACTTGGATAATGGATATACAAACTTTTGTATACAATTATAATGGAAGAATAAGTTGTATTCATATCAAACATCACAAACAAAACATTCTAGGCGTTTATAATGTAAGTATTTTTAATGCATTAAAGAATTTTAAAGATTAAGCGTAAGATTTCTGCATTTTGGTGCTGCCAATTATATTATTTGATCATCATCTTGTAATTATTTGGTTAAATCACAGTTTATGGATAGAATTGATAAATAATCTAATATTCCACTCGTCATTGTTGTCCTCTATTTGTTTCCTATGTAGGACATCCTTGAGAAGGATCGCCCCGCCTCACAGCTGGGGAATGGCAACGCCAAAAAGATTTTTAAGATTGTTTAGCAATTCAGAAAGACACATTTATTTTCATAAATTATCTTGAATATATCACCGCATGAGACGATTGAGGCTGGCCTAGTCTGTAAGTAGGATTTTAACTGAATGTATTTATTGACTAAATTCTCGTCTTTGTTATACGAATGATAATCAACAACATTACGCGCACTTTCCTAGTCAATATTGTCGATATTAATGTCTTTCAAATCCATTAAAAATTTGAGTATTTCGCTAAATTCCCAATAGAAATGGCCTCTTCTATTTAGATTCATTATCAACTTATCTAATGGAACGTTTAGCGTATCTCGTTTAAACTTTTCTGATCTATGTAGCGAAACTATCTGTGTTGATTTATCCAATTTTTTTTAAATACTACGTCTCTTTTTCAAATCACTCTGTTCTTTTTCCACACTAGTGCTCAATTTTTTCGTTTCTGATATGATTGTTCTCGTACGTTGCTCACAAACGCTTCTTATGACGTAAATAATTTCTCACCTCCACATATGTCTAAATTTGGGGTTTACACTTTTCTGTTAACTAAATTGAATCTCTCTAAAATTTCTTCCCAAAACACAGCTAAAATCAAAGTTTAAAGTTTTGCTACATCATTATATGAACTCTGTGTCTCTCTTAGAAAATCAAGTTTCTCGTCCATATTGTCATTAAACGTTTTCAATCTGTTCATGATATCAACGTACCTATTTTTTAAAGCTCTAACAGCATAATACGGACAAGATCATCTAGTCTGGCTTAAACCTTTTATAGTAAATTTTATTTTTGTTTCAGGATTTAGAAGCTACCACCTATCGTAGCTGCAGATAAGAAAACATGTATTTCTTGCAATACTCCCAAAAAAGTTAACAATTTGAATTGCAGCTTTAACCGATTCTCCATCAACTAGATTTATGGAACGCGGAGTACACAGCCCGTAATCAGGGCACTTTTTTTTTAGATGTGGTTGCACACCATTGTATCGGCTGGACATATTTGTATCGTTGTCAAAAGACCATTATCCAGTGAAAGTAATTTTTTTCTAGACATTTTTGTAAGGAATTGGATAAATATAAGCCACTGTGATCAGTAATTTTGATGAAAGATACACATCTTTCAAACATTTTCCCCTTAAACCAATATCGTATTAAAATAGCTAGTTCGTCGTAGTGGGACAAATCTGGTGTTGATTCCATCACAATTGAGTAGTAGTTTGCATCGTCACTATTTATTTCTTCTATAATTCTTCTTATGACTTGTTTTCCCATAATCTCTATTATTTGTTCATAAACTATTTTTGATAAGTACCAAGTCACGGTTATCTTTATTGGATATGTTTGCACATGAATGCATCAAACTCTGCTAGTAGTTTCAGATCTCCCATAAGATTACCACTGTCTGGAGAGCCAGATATTTCTTCGTGTCCTCTGAATGCTAAACCCCTTACATTTAAATATTTCACCACTGTAATAACACGTTTTAGGACATTGTGGTAATATTACGTATATTTTGTTAGCTACTCCCGCAAATGCTTGTCAATAACAGACTTATTTTCTTTACGTGTTAACCATACTAACACTTATTTCTTAAGTTCATTAGAATTTTCGTGACTTTCTAAACAAGGTACTATATGTTTCCAATCAGAGAATCATGTTGTGTATCGAGAAGAGATTTTTGAAAAAAGTTTGCAGACTAGACAAACACTTACCATACTTGTAGAATAGCACAACAAATATATTTCCATTAACTGACCATTTTAAATATTTTTTGTATGGTACTTATTTTAAAATGATCTTTTTTGTTCTATGTAACAAGCCACAGCCCTAAGTCAACATATTTAGCAAGCAGCTCTGCATTTTCTAAAGCCTCTCATGCCTCGTAATCACTATCTTATTGCAAAACAGCAACAGAGAACTCAGAATGCTGGTCGTCGTCTACGTCTTGTATATTTGTCCTGTATTTAGTAACTCTTCGTTATAGCTATATACAATTGGTTATTTTTTTTGTTTCCCTAAGGTTAAGTTATTCTCTCTTTAGCCTATTACTGCACCTATATCGTTTAGATTCTCATTTTTATTTTCCAATACAAAATAAATTGAAATTTTCGCACATTTTTTTCTTTTTTTTCTCTTTTTTAATTATATTGTTCAATTTTCAGCTCCGCTTCTATATCCTCTACCAGACATTTTTTAGGTATTTATTTAATCTGAAAAGAAATTTTTTTAAATGTAGAAAAACATAATTTAGGTATTTATTTAATCTGAAGAAAAATAGAAACCAATCAACCAACATATTAAGGCAATGTATAAATAGTCCTCACCTGTACACCTGTGCTCTTTATTTGCTATAAAACTGCATTGCCGTCGCCTTAAAGGTCGGAAGTCATTTTTGATGGTGTCTGAATTCTCTAAAAGTGGACAGGTCTCGTTGCCATGGAAACAGGCACCAGGCTCTAAGTGTACTGTGCTGTCTGAAATATTGTATGCACCCTATTCACTTTAGTCATACTTTATGGCGTCAGAAACGTATTTCATTAAGTGGAAAATGTCCACTCTAAAACCATGTTTATACATATTATGTATAGACATGTAGACCATAGTTTTATCATGATTCCTATAAAGACCAAACTCGTTTACTGTAAACGGTTTGTCGGTTTCACCAATATTTACCCTAAGCTGAGCGTCTGATTGGCCTTATCTCAGCTGTCGTGGTAACACCCTTAAGGTGTGCAAGTAAAGTGCACAAGTATGGAATATTCAGACACAGCCTAGGTTAATTATTGTCACTGTCAAGTATGAGGAGGAAAGCTTATAGCTTACGCTGCTTACTAGTGCCTACCGCTTAGTTGAATTAAATGGTTTCCACTGTCCAGCTATTTTTATTATGGCTCATTTCGAGTAAAAAAAATTATGTGCCGACAAAAGATTTTCGGGAATGACTTACTTATATTTATTTAGTATTTAGTGAACTTACCAGTGAAGGAACGAAGCACCTGAACAGTACACTTCACCGAACGAATGAATATTTACCATACTGTGCTATACATAACCTCGAAAGACAATTTGTGAGATCTTTATATTCTTTGTAATTTTAAAATGTAAATGTTAAATTGTTAATCTAGTTTTTGACTTATTATGCTCGGATATAAATACACTTCTAATTAGGATAGCGACCACCCCAGTGCCTTATTTTCAGGACTACCCCACCGGGCCTACCTATTCTGAAAGCCAATTAAAGCACGCGTTATGATTAGTTTGAGTATGAATGTATTTTTATTTATTAGATTTCTCTCATTTCCTGCCAATTATATTTTCCTCTTTAACCAATAATTTACCTTTTTCCTCGTTATTAAGAAACAAAAAAATAAACCATTATTTGTGATTTTATATTGATATAAAATATATTGGTTCATTTTATTAACGTTTCTATTACATAATTATATAATTGGGTTTATTTATATAATAATCTACGCTAACCGATGAATGTATGAACGCTATAATGGCAAAGTTCTCAAAGGCACGAATAAGTAATTGAGGACTCTAAAAATAGTTCTTAACCATCGATAAAAGATTTAAATCCTCTTAGCTGTCAGTGTTTTTTATTAAAATACTTGTAATTTGGACACTAAGCACCTCTGACAATATAGCTACGGTATTTTATTTGTATTATATAGCGTGCACATTCTAAACCAAATACATCATCCCACTAATTATAAACTAGTTTAAATATAGAATATAAACAACAATCAGCCCCTTAACCATCTATTCTCAAACATGAAAGGGAAACCGCTAATCTCGCTAATGATAATAATTTCGGTAATGCCAGGAACCTAACCCGGTTCCTTTATCGAAGTATTCAAACATTCCACGGAGTGATCGAAGAGAGTAAGCTGCATTGTATCTACTCGGAATTGTTTCCATTCAGACATCTCTCTATTAAAGAGCCTCTATGAAAATACTGCACTATACACTGATCAATGTCGGAAATCAATGTTAGTTTCTGACATCCATCGGTGATTTCCGGAAGACGTTAACTACAACCTATGTATTTTAGAAAAACATAAAAGCAACGATTTAACTTCACTACAGTTACCTGTAATTGTAACCTAGGTCAAAATACCCCATTATAGAGAAGTTGCAAATACTTTTAAATATTTACACTACAAAGGTTATTACACCCTTAATAAATAGGTCCACCATAGTTTAAAGCTATTTAGGTTAGTTTAGCTTAGGTTAGGTAAGGTTAGGTGAGGATAGGTAAGGATATATTAGGTTAGAATATATTATGTTAGATTAGGTTAGGATATATTAGGTTAGGATGTATTAGGTTAGGATAGATTAGGCTATTACACAATTCATTGTCAATAGTGCACAAACACACATAGAACAATACACAGAACAACTACAGTAGTACGCCATTCCTAAACCACGTTACTTATGTTGCCCAGATTGATGCGCAATAAACACTTCCTTTATTTCTAAAATGTACAGGCGTACCCTCACGATTACCAGTATTCGCAATTTTGAACCTTTTCATTACCGATACACACCGGCTAAAGACGGCAAAAGGCATTTCATTTCCGACATCTAACAGTGTAGAGCAGTGAATTCTGGAAATCACGGTCGTTTACCGGCAATCGTCACATTTACAGCTTTCACGGTAACATTTACACACGTGACGGACCTTTAAGTTTTAAGTTTTAATTTTGTAAATAAAAAAGATAAGTTTAAGGACTACACTTTATCACATATCTTGTGTCGGTGAGCAGGAGGGACTCTTTTCTAATTTGATACACGTTTACTAGAGCCTTGAAAAATCACTACGTTAGAATATAAATCTATGTAAGCCTACCTGCTCCATCATTGTTATATGAAATAATTCTTTCACGCAAGCTTTTTGCATGGCAGTAATACATGTTTTTTATCACTAACTACTAACATATTTTAGATATCAAGGCACATGCCTAACTGTTACATTTATTTTATCTTTATAATGAACACAATTTAAAATTGATTTTCATCAGATCCACACACTAACAAAGCATGGCTTAGCTTATCCGGAGTGTATTAATATAACTGTATCTCTGATGTAGTGCATTGTGGGAGAAATTGAGATGATAGGGTGTTGCGAGTAGTTGAGCTTACGCTTCCTGGGCTGATTCTGACCACATGTGGTCTGCGTTCATCACTAAACTGAGGCAGAAGAGGTCATGTGTATCTTATGAGGACTGTATCATTATTTATTAACACATCAGAGGAATTACCTAATGGTATGTTAGAATACAAAGGTTGGTAACGCAAGACATTGATTCCCATTTTTCAAATCTCCATGTTTATATACCTATCACTTTAGTAAATTAAGGTTGGTTTAAAAGACCCATGAAGAGTTAGTAAAGATTAGCCGAGTAAAAGTATAATATGTTATACGAGTAATAAAATAAGAGGTTATATAATATTTTACTGTGACTAAATTTTTTTAACAGGGACATGCCTTTTTAATTATAAACTTATACTAAATCTTTTATTACTTGTCTTTGGCATTTATCTAATGAGAAATTAAATATACTGTTTTTCACCACAAAATATATTTTGTTAATCTTGATAAAAAATATCTAGGAAAAGGTAGCTTTAAAATTCTCATCGTGGCGTGAGAGGGGCACAATAAAGAGTGTTTGGCTTAAAATCATACACTGAAATATTAAAATATATGGAAAGTTGATAGTCTTTGACGAATAAACTTTTGAATAGAAGTTCAGTGAAGCCTCATTCTATAGGAATGTTTCCAATAAAAAGTTTTGAATACATATGAACACGATAATCTTCAGTCATGGCTGCAGAGATCCACTATTCTATATACTGTATATAATCTTTATCAGCCCATTTCTGATAAATGAAATTAGGAGAAAATATCTTAGCCCATTTTGACGAACAACCAATAATTGTAAATTGTTTGATATCTAGCGTGTCAAAGTAAAAGTAGTAGAAAACCTAATATCCTAGCAAATTTTTATATTCTCTGTTGTGTAAGCAGTGGCCATTGATCTCTATAATATAACTGGATGGACAGACACATTGCCAAAGATAAAA
>CABFVX010007360.1:0-31343 GCA_902151425.1 Timema shepardi
TGTGATCACTTGGGACTGGGCCAGCTCAACTGTTCAGAGCTCAGACTAAAACACATCTCTTACAGACACGGGTCAGTTTACAACCTATGTGATCGCTTGGGACTGGGCCAGCTCAGACTGAAACACATCTCTTACAGACACGGGTCAGTTTACAACCTATGTGATCGCTTGGGCACTTGGGCACTCTCCTATATAAACAATCGAATGCGAGGGGTTTCGGCAAAGTGGAGTAAAGAATATGGAAGTGTCCTAGAAGAGACGAAGCGTTGCGGTGATTGATGCAATAGAATATATTTATATTTTCCCGTGAACCTCCGTGGATAGACTGGCAGCTGTTTCTCTGATCATTCAAGCAAGGGGAGGTTATTTTGGTGGGTGAGTCTCGAATATCCCTAGGGATTCTAGAGCCAACCCTAGTATTAAGAGTAGAATGTATCTAAGCTCACGGAGGACATATTTGAACAACACTCTCTAGTTGATGTAGGTTTTACGTAAGCTCATATTAATGTTGATAACAGCCAGATATGTCATGTTTGGTTCTGAGTCGCACATGTGTGTCTAGAGGTGTGAATGCATCTTAGATGAACTGTTGTTTTCCTTACAGGCTGCTGGGTATCGACAAGCTGTTAAACTTTGTGGTCTCTGAATGGCTGCAAGACATCAAGAAGAACCAGTTGCCGAGCCTTCTCGGAGGAGTGGGCCCTATGCACGCAGTGGTGCAGCTATGTTAGTCATTTACATGTTACTGGGGCCAAAAGCTAGGTCTTGGACTCGTCTTGCATTCTTGATCATTTAGGATATATTTGTATTCTGCTAGAATTATAAATGCAAGTCAGTGACTGGTTTTGTTTGTGTGTCAATATCTGTTTTCTATGTTACATATACATGGGAAATAATTGTAATATTGGTGGTAGCCGAGCTGCTGTCTCATGGCTTGCTCTGAATATCACAAGGTCAGTTAGGGAATTGTTATACTCATGAAAGGTTTGTTAGAGTTAAAACTCGCCTCGGTGGCGTAGTTGGCCAACGCGCTTGTCGTGTTGAGCTCGACCACTGATGGTGGGGAGATCGAGGTTCGAATCTCGGTCGGGTGAACTGGGGGTGGTTTTTCCTAAATGGTTTTCCACTCTCCCTCCACGCAAATGCGGATTCACTTCCTCTAATTCAAATTCTCCAATTCCTAATCCATTAGAGTAATTAGTACTTAAAGCATATAACCCAAACGGGTCGTAAGATGCGGTGCTAAATATTATTATTATTATTTATTTAGAGTTAAAGATAATCATCTTTTTATGGATTTTCTTCAAACTAATTTTAACAAATTTTAGATTATTCATCACAAATGTATTTTAAAATATATTTAATAATCAGGAGGTCATATAGTAAAATTGGGTTAAACTAAATTAAAAAATTGATAAAAGTAAGGAAAGGTAAACTCAAGCAGGAAATACGATGTTAGAATCCATTGAAGGAAGGAGTCATTATCCTTTCTCCTCTCTTCTACAGTATAGTAGAAAAAGTCACACACACACATATCGAGACAGAATTTTTTTTTAAAATTTTGGTCTTAGAATTCATAGAAACTTAATCTAAATTGAGTTGATAACCAAAATATTGTTTTTCGACATATTTAACTACTACTCTGGATTATACATACACACACAATAAAATTACACAAATATTTTAAGGATTATAAAAGTCGAATCGAAAGAACAGATACCCACCCAGAATACACCTGGCTGAGATTTGAACTATGGCCTAATCATCGGCAATCCAGTCTAAAGCGAGAATTGCAAGTTAGACAATGGAACCAGCGATTCCGGCAAGCAGCTTGTATCATTTCAACAATGTGTACACCACCTTAAGTCCCTCAGTAATGAAACTTCACACTTGAGGATATTTGATTAGGCCAAAAATAATCTCAAGATAACTAGACAACCCTCCAACCACAAACTTATGTGAACCTCTCTCGTTTACTTGCAATTAGCAATTGTTTGAACAATTTTATTGCGATAATAAGCATACTAAAACAATTCTAGACAAATAAAAGATTACTTCTCGGACAACTACTGTCACCTGGTAGCAGTCCCTCCAATCCTAACAACTACTGTCACCTGGTAGCAGTCCCTCCAATCTTAACAACTACTGTCACCTGGTAGCAGTCCCTCCAATCTTAACAACTACTGTCACCTGGTAGCAGCTCCAACGCTATTTACATCCTCTGTATTTGGTTATCTCTTCCAAGCTGTGAGTGGTGTTGTGTTCTCAGTTCAAGGTATTCGAGACCTGTTCTGGTTACCAATAGAACAATATCAAAAGGACGGTCGTATCATCCGAGGTTTGCAGCGAGGAGCCAACTCCTTCACGACATCCACAGCGATGGCAGCACTCGAGCTCACCAATAGAATAGTGCTAGCGATCCAGGTGAGTAGAACCCTCCTTACACGAGGACATCGTACTTATAGATAGATAGATAGATAGCGCCACCATCAAGACAACAACATCACAATCTGTACCTATTGCCACAGGGAAAATATGGAAAACCAGGGTAAGTCGGGGAATATTCCAGCCAATCACGGGAAATGCCTTATTTGTCACTCTAAGAAAGAGGAATGAATATCTTAGTCGCCCGCTCCGGTGGTTGCGTGCTCTAATGCGCTACTCTCGTGTTGAACTAGACTGCCAAAGAGACAAGGGTATCGAGGTTTGATCCTGGTTAGGTGCACTGGGAGTGGTTTTCCACTCTCCCTCCATGCAAATGTGGGAACATTTCCTCTAAACTAGGCGTTCCTAATCCCCAATCCATTAGTGTAATCAGTTCATAGGTGTAGAACCAAAACGGGTCATAAGACTTGATGATAAAAAAAGTCTTAGTTATATCCTATTAAAAAAATTGAGTATTTTGAGGGTTTTTTTTCAAACATATTTATAAATCTCAACATAGGTTTTAGTTTTATAAATGTTCCATTGAGTTTATCTGTTGCATTCTGTATAAGGTATTGCCAATAGTATTTATATAAATTCCCCTACAACATTTACTAACATTGCTACTATTTGTACACTCGTGACACCTCAGACTGTGTGCTCCACAACAGTTGATGTGTCTCAACTCGATTCTTCTTTATATTAACTCTGCACATTTAATCTTTTTATCGTTGGTTTTATAAGAATCAAACAGCCAGAGCTGTTATATTGGTTTAGTGAGGATTTACTCACATCTAGATATCTTATTCTGAAAATTGAAAAATGACACCTGGACACAAGAATCGAACCCGGGAGCTCGGTGGTTAGAGCATTGGCATACTAAACCAAAGGTCCCCAGTTCTATTCTCGTGTCCAGGTGTCATTTTTCAATTTTCAGAATGAATAAGTTTTTGACATAGTTTTTTTAGGAGAGTTTGTTTGGATAGTGTCCTACGTTATTTCTTCACTTTTAGAACTAAACCTCGGGACATTTACTTGTTCTCCTTGGTGCATCAGCTGGTTCTGAGGTTCCACACATGTCAATCTAGTGTCATATGTTTGGCACATTTACTTGTTCTCCTTGGAGCATCAGCTGGTTCTGAGGTTCCACACATGTCAATCTAGTGTCATATGTTAAGCCTGGTTTTGAAATCAACCTTTTCCTAATTTCATTATTTTTAGTTCCTATTATAAATTGTCCTCGATGAAAAACATTCTAAATGGTCTAAGATGTCTTTTGTAATTTTACGATCTGAATCCGGACCAGGCAAGTCTTGCAAAATCTTAAACGTTTCCAGACATATCTCTTGTAACAAGATGGCTACATATCTCCTGTAACAAGATGGCTACATATCTCTTGTTACAAGATGGCTACATATCTCTTGTAACAAGATGGCTACATATCTCTTGTTACAAGATGGCTACATATCTCTTGTAACAAGATGGCTACATATCTCTTGTTACAAGATGGCTACATATCTCTTGTTACAAGATGGCTACATATATCCTTTATATTGATCTCGGCAGATATATCATAATTTGCCTATGTTGTAACATTTACTCATTAGTTAAATAACACCAGTTAAATATGTTAGCCTTATCTTTATATACTATATGTAGATATGAAAAATTAACGATTAAGAATCTGTGTTTGTGTTTATAGATACTCCAAATTATTAATATTTTCGTTGAATGTTTCAGTCTAATGCACTTTAGAAGGTTGTGACAAATGTCAAGCTCTCTGACATCATTTTACTTGAGCTGTTTGATAACTTATAAACTTGACTTTTCCAAACTGAAAACTCTCTGCGAACTGTTCTTTTCAAAATATAATGACAAAAGTTTCCGATGTTCCGAGTCATCGTTGTAACATGTGGCATTCTAATCCATTGTTGTATAATATGTAGGCGCTCTGGTGATTTACGTTTGACTGGTTTCAACCTGATATAACCTTCTCTCTCTCTGTCCTTTGCTTACAAGCCAGGATATAACCAGATCCCACTGGTTTCAACCTGAATATAACCTTCTCTCTCTCTGTCCTTTGCTTGCAAGCCATACTTACACTAGTTAGCTATATTTGAGTGATAACCGCTAGTTGCAGGAAGGGCCCCAAAGATTGCTGTCGTGTGTATGCCTTGCCCTTCTATGTCTATAAGATTCAACAGTTTGACGCTTTTTTTTTTAATTTAAATTCAACTTATATCATAGTTAATCTAACCTACCTAAATCATTCTTTTCTTTTTTTTAGTTTGTTGATTAGAATTGAGTCTTTATTTCATTATTTGATAAGTTATTTGTATATTATTTTTTTAAACTTGCTGTAGGTTGTCTTTAGCTATTTTATTCTGATATATATATATATATATGTTTTGTAGTTATATAATTTTTATTTCCCAATATTTTACATCTACTATTGTTGCGTAACATCGTTTATTCCAGACCACCGCAGAAATGGCCTACGACATGGTTTCTCCCGGTCCAAGTGTCCGTCGCCGGTCCAGAGGTTATAAAGGGAAACGACGCAACTACAACCAGCCCTCGGACTTTAGAGAAGGCATGGCCAATGCGATAATGCTAGTCAGAGAGGTGATTATTGCTTCATTAATAAAAAAACTATTATGTTTGCCTTTATCAACAGAATTAAAAGGTTTGTGTTTTCATATCTTTCAACTTGAGTTTCTTTGCTTGGTACTCATGCTGACACAAATATCATTTAAAATAAGTTCACCATTGTATTTTGAAAATCTTAGTGTTCTTAACTAAGCCCAATACTTTATTTAACATTCACCACAGACAATCTAAATTGTTATTTTGACATTTAATAAACACATTTTAAGTTTCCCTTTTCAAGATTGATCTTTAAATTTTGATGATTAAGTTTGTCACACTCATGGTATGAAACACCTATTGTTATATATAATTTTAATTTTCTTTTTTATTTATATATATCACATACCATAACTAGAAATATTCTGTAATTTTGGAAAATACTTATATTGTGTTTCAAAATATCAAGTTAATATTTAAAGTTAACTATTCCTAAAACTAGGGGTGTGCGAAACTTTGACATGGCTTCGAGACGAATATCAGGTTTGCCAATAAAAATATTGAAAGCTAAAATACTCAGTCTATGTTCAAGTATTCCCATCCTGAGCTGTCGTGTGCGTTACATCTCCATATTCATATGGACAAGCGACTAATTGAATTGGAAGTTGTATCTGGTTAAAATAAAATATTACAAACATTTGGTCAGCAAAACATTTGCCAAGTCATCTTAGTCAATAAACTTATATAAATAACTACAGTAAAATAATTTTTCAATTTCAAAACAACTAACAAAAAAATAATAATTTAAAGTTAAATTTAGCTTAGAGAAAATTGTATATGTTTGATTTGAGTTTGGTTCAAATTGACAAAGTGTTCTTGAAACGTCCCTGCGTGAGATAATTTCTTTGTGTGCATCTTTTGACCAGTTTAAACCAATGTTTGTGTCCAGGGTCTAGGGGAAACGGCGCAGACAATCGTGCGCGTGGCCAGTGAGGAGCACGAACAGAAGGGTGTGTCTGGGGCTGTAGGAGGCGTGCTGCGCCAGATTCCTCCCACGATGGTTAAACCCATCATCCTCGCTACAGAGGCCACATCCAATGTTCTGGGGGGAATGAGGAGTCAACTCGCACCCGATGCTCGACGAGAAGCAGTCCACAAGTGGAGGACTCAAGATTAGTTTCACAATGGTCGCAACTCGGAATAAAGCTCCGGTTGTCATCAGAAGAGAATTAAAGTACTAAATTACCTTCTCTGGCAGTTGTAAAACACTCCAACATTATGTCAAAATAACGTTGATTTGTAATAAATATCTAGAGTCCTCATCTTTATTACGTTATTCTAATTTGTGTTCTTCAAAGTTTGTGAATTGATTCTCTTGGACCCAGGGGGTGTTCAACCCAAAGACTGTCATTTATTGTTCTCTCAGCTTTTGTATATTAACTATATGTATGTGCTATATTTTACATGAAAAAGGGATTTTATATACCTGTATATATTATATTGAAAAGAAGCCACACCAACTTAAATATAACTTTTAAAAAGTATGTGATTAATGTTGCTTTATTTCATACAGAATGTTTTTGAACATTAGTAATACATAATGTACCCATCCTACCTTCTAATAAATGTGTTAAGCATTGGAATGCT
The DNA here is from genome assembly GCA_902151425.1 of Timema shepardi. Classification (NCBI taxonomy): domain Eukaryota; kingdom Metazoa; phylum Arthropoda; class Insecta; order Phasmatodea; family Timematidae; genus Timema; species Timema shepardi. Next base: position 6,658 of record CABFVX010007360.1, read on the forward strand.
GTTTGTGAAAGTTTAGGACCAGTTTTAATCCAGTGCGGGTCATCTAATGTCACCAAACATCATCACAACCATCGACTGTTTCCAGCCCGAGGCCAGGCCTCCATCAGTGGTTTGGCTTAGGGTCGCGACCTAATTGGGCCTCACCGTGCACTCTGGTAAGAGATGTGTTATTTTGTTTTGTAAAGCTATCAGCAATCACTTTATTGTGATCTACAAAACAGCTCTGTACATTTTTCATTTTTTTTTGTAAAATCAATATTTAACCAGATATAAACAAATAGCCAATAAATCAGCCCATTACTGCCGAGTTACGCCTGTGGCATTCATGCATTCTTTCCTTCAATCGTTCCTCTCCTCTAACATGTACACTTTCTGCTATCTCCTTCTATCATCTATTTCTTAGTTTTCCTACCTACTTAATTTCCACATTAATTATCTTTGAAATTTTCTCCTTTTCTATGCTCATTACATGTCCATACCATCTCGGTCTAGCTTCCTCTACTATCTCATGTACTCCAACATCCTCATTACATGTCCATACCATCTCAGTCTTGCTTCCTCTACTATCTCATGTACTCCAACATCCTCATTACATGTCCATACCATCTCAGTCTTGCTTCCTCTACTATCTCATGTACTCCAACATCCTCATTACATGTCCATACCATCTCAGTCTTGCTTCCTCTACTATCTCATGTACTCCAACATCCTCATTACATGTCCATACCATCTCAGTCTTGCTTCCTCTACTATCTCATGTACTCCAACATCCTCATTACATGTCCATACCATCTCAGTCTTGCTTCCTCTACTATCTCATGTACTCCAACATCCTCATTACATGTCCATACCATCTCAGTCTTGCTTCCTCTACTATCTCATGTACTCCAACATCCTCATTACATGTCCATACCATCTCAGTCTTGCTTCCTCTACTATCTCATGTACTCCAACATCCTCATTACATGTCCATACCATCTCAGTCTTGCTTCCTCTACTATCTCATGTACTCCAACATCCTCATTACATGTCCATACCATCTCAGTCTTGCTTCCTCTACTATCTCATGTACTCCAACATCCTCATTACATGTCCATACCATCTCAGTCTTGCTTCCTCTACTATCTCATGTACTCCAACATCCTCATTACATGTCCATACCATCTCAGTCTTGCTTCCTCTACTATCTCATGTACTCCAACATCCTCATTACATGTCCATACCATCTCAGTCTTGCTTCCTCTACTATCTCATGTACTCCAACATCCTCATTACATGTCCATACCATCTCAGTCTTGCTTCCTCTACTATCTCATGTACTCCAACATCCTCATTACATGTCCATACCATCTCAGTCTTGCTTCCTCTGCTATCTCATGTACTCCAACATCCTCATTACATGACCATACCATCTCAGTCTTGCTTCCTCTACTATCTCATGTACTCCATCATCATCATTACATGTCCATACCATCTCAGTCTTGCTTCCTCTACTATCTCATGTACTCCAACATCCTCATTACTTGACCGTACCATCTCAGTCTTGCTTCCTCTGTTATCTCATGTTCTCCCTGTATCTCATCTCTTTCCCGGATAACTTTATTCCTAATCTTGTTTCCCCTGGTGACAGCTAACATGCTCTTCACAAACTTCATTCCCATGTCCTCCACTCTCCTGGTCTCTCTTACATTCACTGTCCATGTTTCCGCTGCATATATGAAACTGGGGCGGGGGAATGTAGTACTCCAATATGGCTCTAGTGTGGTTTATGTAACTAACACCAAACATCTTTGGAGATGATTCATTTCTTGAGAGTATGCCATGAATATTGGCAATCTCTTGCGGGTGGTTTCTTCGTATCTTGCGTCCGTTACAATGACAATGAACCCCTTGTCTAGGAGCTCTGACTCGACTTCCTCTGTAGATGTATTTGGTGGAAGACCTCGGAACACCACTTTGAGTGGCTTGTCTGTAGACATTGAATATGTTTAGAACTCTTGATCTGCGTTGTTGAGGATAGCGTATATGGTCTTGAAATCATCCAGTGTTGTCACTTTGTTATGGCTCAGTGGATGAGGGAAGAGTGGCTCTGCTCATGTTTCCTACTTTCACATTTTTATCAAAATTTAAACCAGTAAAGGATTAATATTTTAAAATAATATAAGATTTGGTTAATTTTATAAACTAAAAATAACAACGCTACTTTATAGATTCCCTGTGGGAAAAATGGGTACACTACTAGTTAATGATTTTAAAAAATATGAGTTTATTTAATGGCTAATATTCAAGACTTGAACAATACTTCCTATTCCTTTTCTTGTGTGTTTTTATTTTCTGAATTAAAGACATAAATAATATAACGTTTGCCTAGAACCGACAGTAAATATTTTATGACTCCAGAGAAATGCTTAAAACTTGTCTCTTTTATTCAAGTGAACATTTACCATTCCATACGGTAATTAAATAATAATAATAATCTTAATCACTTAATATGAATGACAAAAACATTTGGGCAATATTTTAAAATAAGATGATAAAATAGTTCAAAGACATTGTCTAAACTCGTCACTTCTAACCCAATCAGTAGGAAAATATGCTTCAAACATTACATTTTTAACAACTAAACAAAGTTAGTAAATGAGTTTAGAGAATATTTTAAAATATTGTCACTTTTCCAAAGTGAGTAGAAAAATCTACCTGAAACTTGATAATTCAATCAACCAGTGTCCACAACATCCAACAAGTGCCTACACCCTATCAACCAATCTCTAAACCTTATCAACCAATAGGTATAGTAGGTCCGGCCCCATCTTAGCAACAGTAACCAACCATACCTTGGCCGCTGCCATCAACCCCACTTTGATAGGAGCAACCTGACACATCCTGGTAGTAAGTGCTAGGCTATATTTGATATTGGGACTAAGTATGTGACGTCAAGGAGAATGACTCTGTATTACGTTAATATGGGAGTGACGTCACAAGAGAATTACATTTAATAATTGAATAAAATCAGTTTTAAATTAATTAAAATATTCTGCGTCGTCATAAGATTTTGACATGACAGTGACGTCACATAAAAAGGACGTCTACTAATTGAATAAATCAGGTTTGAATGAATTATTATATTCTGTGACGTCATTAGAGTGTGACTTAATGATTAACGGTAAGTGGAGTACCTAGAGCCAGTATATTAGCTTGATTGCACATTATATGTCCATGACAAACGGTACACCTGGGACCGCGAGGTTTGGGAGGTGGTACACACGTAACCATGACGTCTGGGGGGTGGTACTATTGTGACCGTGGTGTTAAGGTGGTGATTCTGGGAAATAATAAGGAAAAGAGTGGAGGGTTGAATGCCATTGAGACGTGTAAATAATGGGACGTTCGGCAAACGGTATTGTGACCATGCCGTCTGGGGGGTGGCTATCATTTGTTTATATTTTTATCTAAGGCTAATGACGTTTATGTACATTTATTAAATAATGGTTTTATAAATTTCCAGACATTGATAAAAGTCTTTAAGAGGTCGTCAAATTTTTTAAGACATATAATAAAAATAATAGTAAAAATAAAACATGTGTTTCAATAATCATATCTACATAGTAATGACTCTTTTTTCTGGCTTTATGAACAAGTTTAAATAGTTTTGTGAAAATACTGACTGTGTTTTTGACACAACAAATATGTTTTTATCGTTTTAAAAAAGTTTTATGATGACATACTCTAGTATTTGACCTTGAGGGTTCACTCTATGTACGAGACTTATGACAAATGATATGTGGGGCCATGCTGTATGGGTAGGTGGAACCATTTGTTTAAATTTTTGTTTGATGACTCGAACGTTTGATTCGCGTTCGTTACATATGTAATAAGGTAATGTGGACATTTATATCTAAGGTTAATGACCTTGTTATACATTTACTAAATTATTTTTATAAAAACTCATTGATGAATGTCCTAGAGAAGTCGCCATATATTAAAAATAATATTTATCCTAAAAACCAGAAGGGGTTGTCACAAGTGTAGGTACACCATCAATTTCTGTTCGAGTCCCGGTAAGGTTATCCTTCCTAAATATTTTATATTCATTATTCAATGCTAGTTAGTGATACGTACACACAGGCCAAGTTGTATTTCGTTAATCTAAGGTCTGTAGTCGTAATTTTATTTAGTGTATGATGAATGTCAGTAGTTATATTAATAATTGAATTATGTTTATTTCTAGTCTCCCTCTAGCCTGATGCGGGTACGTTTCCACTAAAATGTTGTATTTTTCTGTGTTATACAGTATGGAATTATTAATCAAATTATCTTATGTCTTTTGAACCTTAATAAATAATAATAGTATTATGAAAGTTGTAAATTAGCTTAGTATTTTATATACAAAAAGATTGAATTAGAAAAAAACACTTTTCAGGACTACCAATTGATAGAATAATATTACCTATATTATTAGATAAACTTAGCATCCAGTGGACGAATATTTGTTTAGCACTGATTTTGAAACTCAACCGTTTTTGAGACAGTGTAATACATTAGCCTAATAATTTATATTAATTATTAAATGTTTGATAAGTGTATGTATGAATTAGGTTAAGTTAGGTTGTGTAAAAGGAAATGTATAAATAAAAACCCAAGCAATGCTTATAACAATTTATTTATTTTAAATCTAGTTATTTATATACTTGCTTTCCGTGTACAATATTTTCATTTGGGGAAAAAAATTATGTTTTAATAAATTAATGTTACAGAACTCCGCATGTACTTTCTCGCTCTATTTTTTTTAACTCGTAATATGTGAAACAAAATAATAGACACTAGCAAACCCGAGTAACAAGTGCACTATATACCTACGTAAAATATTGTTTACTCTCGGTTTCAAATTTTAAGACTCTTACTTTTAAAGAATTAAAATCCTCATTTGTATATTTGGACCAATAAAACGGGTTTAATAATGGGTCCCCAATAGTCAACTCTTCGCGTTAAAATTTTAGCTTTCGTTTAGAACTTTCGATATTTTATTAGGTGTTGCACATCTTATGATCATTGATTCTAAAACAATATAGATCATTGATTCTAAAACAATATAGATCATTGCTGTACAAACATTTCCCCCGATAGGTTAAAGAGAAAATAAAATCAAATTTTTGAGAGACTTACTTATTTACCAAATCTATGGCATTAGAGAATTGTTTTGTTAAAACTTAAGGGGGAAGTCCCACCAAATATCTACGAAACGTGTACTACTAACCTCCTTAAATCTGATGGTGGTTATTATTTAATGGCTTTGTAAATTTTTCTCTTATTAAAATAAAGGTTGTTTGTTTCAACAAATTTAATTTTGTTTCTTTAAATCTAACCATTAATAAGATATAGATTATTGAATTTAAACATTTTAAAATAATTTTTATGATTTTTCTTCCTTGATTACGCCCCGAATATTTTTTCAAAATTTTTTATGTGTCTGTTTTCAAAAATATTGTTCCTTTGGCTATTTCCAGAATATTTTAGAATTTTATTTAAAAAATTTAATGAATAATTTGAACAAGGGTCGTATTTAATAAAACTATATTAATTAATTCAAAATAAACTTAAGAAACTATGTCAATAATTATTATTTCACCCTCTTCCTGTTGTAATACTCTTTCACCTGAACAGTTTTCTGAACCAGCAGATCAAGTGTTGTATTATTTTAAAAGAGAATATCGTTGATTTCCAAGATGAGTCTCCCGGCCGGTTGCTGTGTGTCTCTTGAAGCCATTTCCTCCACTGCTCCACGACCCGCTAGCTAGCTTCACAGTTGCATGAGGGTTTGTTGTGACTGACGTCCCAAGCTGGTTTTCAAATAGACATTCTACAGTGAGAATAGTCCTAATATTTTTGTTTATTTTTGCTCTAAAAATGCAATATATTTTAAGTAGTATTCTTTTACATAATTAGTCTATGCTCGAATAGTTTTTTTTCTTTTGTGTTGATATATCTGTGATAGTTTCAAACAAATCTACCAAATTTCATTAAGAAAACAAGTTTGCGACTTCTGTGCTGGGGGTCCAGGGTACAATCCTGCCACTTGTACAATATAAATAGCTTTGGCTATTTGATTTTTAAATATGTAATCTCTTACAATTATAATAATCGTACAAGTGGCAGCAATAAGACAACTACAGAGTCGAAGGTGGTTGTGCTATCTGATAGCCCGTCATCTTATTAGAATCAAACATTTGTAGCTGACGATTTCCCCGTGTCCATCACAGACTCTGTCTTAAAACATGAATGAAGAATGTCCCTGGGAACAGGACCATTCATGGATAGCTCAGTGGTTAGAGCATTGACGTTCTAAGCCAAAAGTCTTGGGTTCAATTCCTGTGTCCAGGTGTCATTTTTTAATTTTCTGAATATTATATTAATTAGTGCCTAGAATGATACTTTACAAAGAAAATAACTTCTAGGCCCAGCAATAACAATATAGTTTATAAATCATTCTTTTTTAAGGGATTACAAACAATAGACACTGCTTAACAACATTCAAAATTAAACTTTCATGCAAACATGTTAGTAAAATTTGGTTCTTAGAAAATAATGTTTTAAATTTAAATTGTATGGGTATTCTTTAAAATATTCAATAACATTAATTTGATCTAGTCCTTGTACCACCCCCCTTCTCCTCTAACGTACAGGGGCGGGGGCACATGTACAATAAAGTAAAGAGGGCAAGAAATAAAAACAAATGATTAAATTGCAGAAGAGCGTTAGTACCACATAAACATTGATAGGCCTCCACTTGGACCTATTCAATAATCTGTCGTCATGAACCCTGCTCAACCATCACCCGTTACTATTGTGTTATCACTCAAGGGAAAGGGGCGAGGATCTTTTGAGTTAAAAGAATGACTCTTAACCTGTCATGGTAAATTAAAGATGGCAAGTAAAATAAATCAATATTTATTTTAGAAAAGATTAACAATAAATATATATATATATGAATATATGCATATAGGTAACAATAGATAGTTAAAAAGAAAATATATAAATATAAAAAAGGAAAATGGGGTTATGCCCATTACTATACAGTGGTACTGTTGCCATAGCAACCTTTGTCCTAACAATTACATTCACGATTACGAAAGGTAACGTACGACCCCTGAATGGGTCTCAGCGGCAACCCGCAATACGCTAACAACCATACCTATACGCTACAGGCTAATCATCCACATTTTACAAACGGACTGTATCGTATGCTTTATAATTACAATTTATATGCATAAATATTCATGGCAACCAAAAAAGAGAAAGTAAATGATTTACTTTAGTCTTAACCATAAATCCAACGAACAAATTTAGCCGTATTGGCCATCAACATTTCCCATACTACCCAGGTATTCGCCTTCAAAAATGTAAGGTAAAAACTTACAAAAAAGGGTCCCTCATTCTTTCTAATCATGTTACCAAGCCGGAAAGGCAAAACCCTTAGTAATATAGTTAACAAGTAATAAACAACATTACGCCATTTTTTGGGCTACGTAATTTGTCATTCCTACAATATTAAAGAAAATTACCCAAAACAACAGATGAAAGTCAAAAAACAAATTTTGTATGTACTGGCCAAAAAAGGAATTTTAGACCTAACCTAAAATTTACCAATAAACCTATAACACATTTCCAAAGAGTAATTTTGACTAGTACGGCCGAAATTGAATTTATACCTTGGGAAAACTCCCATCCTAGCGTAAGTGTCCAAGACACGGATGATTCGAGAAGTGACTTGATGAGACACACAACATCAGTTTATAAACAGTTATTCTCTGAGGGGAGGGGAACATAGGGGAAACGAAAGAACATAGAAGAACATTCACATGGAACAGAGGGATTGGCGCAGTAAAGAACAAATAGGTCATTGGAGAGGCGTCTAGAACATCACGTGATCATCACATGATCGCTCCCATGAAGCAACGCGAAAACAACACGCTCACAATGCCACACCTCTGATTTTTCCAGTTATGTCTTTTCACTCGGGGCGGAAACAATGCGCGCGGGCAGGGATGTTTGTTGACAAGACTTCACACACAGAGACCGAGAAACGGGGCACTTTTGGTGAGTCCAGTTATGTTCACTCTTCGTGGTTGTAGAATTAGTGTTATTTTACTCGTATTTTCTTCTTGCTTGTAACGTTGATGTCAAGCAACGTTACATCCTTTGTTAGTATGTTTAATTCCATTTCCAATTTATCTCTTACATTTTTATCCAGAGTAATTAATCATTCTAAATATTAAAAGGGAAATAGACTAACTACTTTCAAAAATTAATTAGACAATTGCCTTATATTCAAAATATAATAAGCGTTTTTTAAGTGGGTATTTTTAATAAAGCCCATGTGTTTTGGAGGGTGAAGGGGGGGGGGAGGCTGGATGGAATTATAACAACACTGTCATACTAACTCTACTTGATTTAATTATATGCATGTGTAACAAAGAGCTATTGCATTCATATTATTTATGTTCACATTTTTATCTTTGTTAACTTTTATGGTTGACGTGACTTGATCTAAAATGTATTTAATTTGATTATAAAACCACTTTTTCAATTACACTTTTACAAACCATTGTTTGATACTTGTAAACAATAGGAAACACCAAAAACAACATTACTCAATCATTTAAGGAAATCTTAAAGTGTTAGACTGTATTTCAACATTAGTTAATCACTAACTTTCAATACTTAATATAAATATTTTTAAAGATTAAACACTATACAAAGATTTTGTTTATTAATAAATAGAGAAATGTTTATAGTTTTTCATTGGTTTTATTTATAGTTCTTTCCCTAACGCCAAAGGACTGGACTTTGTAAATACCATGTGAATTAAACACACATGGAACTGTATTAACATTTTCGCAATTGTTTTGTAAAGTATTGTAAAATGCTACTTAATATAATTCAAATTTTTAATGTCTTTAGATTGAGTATACTCTAATTTTGACTGTAAGAAGAGTAAATGACGGTCACAAACGTTAGTAAAACTACATTAATTTATTCATAGCTCAAGTAATGTTATTTACATCTTTAACTTTCTATAGATATTATAAATAGGCTTACCCTTAAAATAATAACTAAGTAAAATGCCATCAACGTTGACCACCATTTTTTAATGTATTTATTTGTATTTTCTAAACCTGTTCTTCCTACAAGAATTAGAGTATATCTGGCCAAAATCAGCTGAGAGTGGTTTTCCACTTCATAGATTTCACATTTCATTTTTTTTATCCTAGTCAGAAAAATGTTGGTGCATTTCCTATAAACGATCCTTCTTAATTTTAAATTATTATAAGTAAAATCCTTGTATATAATGTTAATGTAAAAATAAATTGTTTTTAACCAAAATAGTTTTAATTTATCAGACCTTTTATTTTAACGATTTACTTTGATCAACTTTTAATTAGAAATACAAATCTATATACTTTTATTGATGATTAATAATATACCATACTGTAAAAGTTTACAAACTGAAAGAATTCTGAATGAGCACCACAACGGCTATGTATCATTTTGAAATAGAACCCCAACTTTCCAAATATGAGCAGAGAAAAAAAATTAGAAACCAACCCTCTGCTTTCTTTGTCTCGGTATTTTATTATTTCCCGCGAGTTGGGCATCGTTGAGGGAATCTATTTTTGGAAAGAATGTATACCTGCCAGGGAGTAAACCCTATAGGGACGAAATGTCTAGCTGTACACAGTTGAATTAACAGGGATGGGGGGGGGAGGGGTGGAATGGCATTGAAGTTATCTACAAGCACGAAGCATAGCGGTTTTGAAACAAAATAGAATGTATGGGGGTTCCCCCTTAAGTATTAGTAGTGGGGTTGACCAGATAGTACTCTGCGCTGATTGGTTGTTGGCTTTCCCACTCCGCTGACCCCATCACTCTTTGATTGGCTGTTGGCTTTCCCACTCCCCTAACCCCCTTGCTCACTGATTGGTTGTTGGCTTTCCCCCTCCACTGACCCCGTCACACTCTGATTGGCTGTTGGCTTTCCCCCTCCCCCCTTTCCAGTCTTTCAAAGTTGTTTATTTTTCTGAAACTTGTTTTTTATGTGTGCTTATTGGTTATTATGTCTGGGTAGGATTGGGATGGGCGATGGAGTTTATTTTATTTATTGGAGTGCAGTCCAAGGCATCGGGTTCTCCTCCCTAGGCATCGCTGACTAGAGAGGGAACACGCAGCACGAACCTTTCCCGACGGCCGAAGAGCGTAGTGTGAGAAATGTTTCCCAGCCGTAAGACCTCCTTTCACTTCCCTTCCCCCTTCTACCAAGCAATGGTATTTCCACGTGTCACATCCCCTACCTCTTTCCCCATCTACGTGGTAATGGGTTTTTTCCTCATGATGTTGTAACTAGAGAGCATTAACACAACTCTGGTTATGCACAATCAGGGGCTTCGTAATCCTCACTTAGGGGCCGCTATCCCCTACCACAAAAGTCTATTAAAATTGTTTGTATGGTATTGTCCGTCAACATGCGTGGATGTAGGTATCAGCCATGCACCGGGAGGAGTGAGGTAGAAATGTTCCGGTGCTGGAGAGGGAACTAGTGACAGTACCCCTCATCGAACCCCGACCTCCACTGTTGGGGATACACACACCCTTTTCTGGCTAAACGTGTGGTAGGGATGATTAATAATATGATCCGGAGGAAGGAATACCGACAATTTACACGGCGGGGATTCAACTTTAACATCCCCCTCTCATCAGCAGGCCAGTCTATTATGAGTGTGACACCTGGGCCCATTCAACCACTGGTTCGGAAGCCAGTGTACCATAATATTAAATATATGATTGGTCATGGACTAAACCATGGAGTCTCACCAAAATGCTCAAGTTCTGGATACACACACAATTTTTTTTAAGAATCCGTTTTAGTTAAATAAAAGTTCCCCTTCTTTTAGTTTCTTAATTAGGTTGGGGTTATTAAAAATATATATTTACTAGTTTTAGTACCAAAATAAAATTTTTAAATGTAACATAATTTACCACAAAATAGTTTATTTAAATTCAAAATAATTTAGAAGCTTGATAACTGCAGAATTTATTAATGATTCAAGGTGCCATTTGAACAGTTTTTTTTAACCAGAGATCTTTAGAAAAATATTAGGTATAATTTTTTTAAATAATATATTTTCTTAAGGATTTTAAAAAAAAACTTTACTATACGCTTGTTTTCAATTGAAAAATGGAAAGTAAATATAATTTATATAATTCCGGTTTGAAGAAGCCAAACCAGCTAAAAACACATATCGGGAACTAAAAGAAAATAGTTTTGATCCATTCGATTTTAGCTTGTCTGGAAAATAATAGAAAAAATAAGGTTTTAGAAGACTGATTAGGTATGTTTTTAACACAAAAGTAGAAGACAAGTTAACAATTATGTTGCATAGTAAGTTTTTATTAATACAAGAGATATTTAGGAAATTTGCAAAATATAGCCTTAAAAGGCCTCATGTATAAACATATAATGCAACATTAACAAGATGTGAGTCGTTTTGTCACAGTGTGACAACATACGTTTGTAACACCACACAAGACCTTGGTGATGTAGGTCTGGGCAGTGAAGGCAAGACTGATGGAGCAGGTCCGGACAGTGAAGGCAAGAATGATGGAGTAGGTCCAGACAGTGAAGGCAAGACTAGCGGAGCAGGTCCGGGCAGTGAAGGCAAGACTGGTGGAGCAGGTCCAGACAGTGAAGGCAAGACTAGTGGAGTAGGTCCGGGCAGTGAAGGCAAGACTGATGGAGCAGGTCCGGACAGTGAAGGCAAGACTGGTGGAGCAGGTCCGGGCAGTGAAGGCAAGACTGATGGAGCAGGTCCGGGCAGTGAAGGCAAGACTGATGGAGTAGGTCCGGACAGTGAAGGCAAGACTGATGGAGTAGGTCCGGACAGTGAAGACAAGACTGATGGAGCAGGTCCAGACAGTGAAGGCAAGACTAGCGGAGCAGGTCCGGGCAGTGAAGACAAGACTGGTGGAGTAGGTCCGGACAGTGAAGGCAAGACTGGTGGAGCAGGTCCGGACAGTGAAGACAAGACTGGTGGAGCAGGTCCGGACAGACAGGGAAGACAAGACTGGTGGAGTAGGTCCAGACAGTGAAGACAAGACTGGTGGAGTAGGTCCGGACAGTGAAGGCAAGACTGGTGGAGTAGGTCCAGACAGTGAAGACAAGACTGGTGGAGCAGGTCCAGACAGTGAAGGCAAGACTGGTGGAGCAGGTCCAGACAGTGAAGGCAAGACTAGTGGAGTAGGTCCGGGCAGTGAAGGCAAGACTGATGGAGCAGGTCCAGACAGTGAAGGCAAGACTGGTGGAGCAGGTCCAGACAGTGAAGGCAAGACTAGTGGAGTAGGTCCGGGCAGTGAAGGCAAGACTGATGGAGCAGGTCCGGACAGTGAAGGCAAGACTGGTGGAGCAGGTCCAGACAGTGAAGGCAAGACTGGTGGAGCAGGTCCGGGCAGTGAAGGCAAGACTGATGGAGCAGGTCCGGACAGTGAAGGCAAGACTGGTGGAGCAGGTCCAGACAGTGAAGGCAAGACTGGTGGAGCAGGTCCGGGCAGTGAAGGCAAGACTGATGGAGCAGGTCCGGACAGTGAAGGCAAGACTGGTGGAGCAGGTCCAGACAGTGAAGGCAAGACTAGTGGAGTAGGTCCGGGCAGTGAAGGCAAGACTGATGGAGCAGGTCCGGACAGTGAAGGCAAGACTGGTGGAGCAGGTCCAGACAGTGAAGGCAAGACTGGTGGAGCAGGTCCGGGCAGTGAAGGCAAGACTGATGGAGCAGGTCCGGACAGTGAAGGCAAGACTGGTGGAGCAGGTCCAGACAGTGAAGGCAAGACTGGTGGAGCAGGTCCGGGCAGTGAAGGCAAGACTGATGGAGCAGGTCCGGACAGTGAAGGCAAGACTGGTGGAGCAGGTCCAGACAGTGAAGGCAAGACTAGTGGAGTAGGTCCGGGCAGTGAAGGCAAGACTGATGGAGCAGGTCCGGACAGTGAAGGCAAGACTGGTGGAGCAGGTCCAGACAGTGAAGGCAAGACTGGTGGAGCAGGTCCGGACAGTGAAGACAAGACTAGTGGAGCAGGTCCAGACAGTGAAGGCAAGACTGGTGGAGCAGGTCCGGACAGTGAAGGCAAGACTGGTGGAGCAGGTCCAGACAGTGAAGGCAAGACTAGTGGAGCAGGTCCGGGCAGTGAAGGCAAGACTGGTGGAGCAGGTCCAGACAGTGAAGGCAAGACTGATGGAGCAGGTCTGGACAGTGAAGGCAAGACTGATGGAGCAGGTCCGGGCAGTGAAAGTAAGACCTTGGTGGACATTGAGAGCAACAGCTTGGCATTTGCTGGCAGCAGCAACCAGCCCCGCCTTGGCTACGTCCCTCTCAATGTCCCCCAACTCCGCCGCTACCATACCCGTCCCCTGTGACGGCGTTCGCGATCCCGCTCCTCTCGACGGCGATTCATCTCTCGGTCTCTCTGAACAAACACAAACATAGACACATCATAATTTGGTTTTCATTAATACAAATAATTATCTAAATAAATCACATAAATACTTTTCTTAAATAATCACCTGGTTGAAAATATGATTTTTACAACTGTATCCAAATAATATATTATCTAACGTATTGTTATTATTTTTTCATCACTAATTAAATCTTCTGCTACTATTCTTCTATTATAGACTACATATAATGGTGTTAAATGATTGATCTCAATACGCACATATATCAGATGAATGTATTTCTACTTATCTGAAGATATTGCTGGTAATTAATAGCGAGAACATTATTAAAGTATATTTTTGTAACATGTGAATGTTAGAGCCTTCTATCTCAGAACTGATTTCACCATACCCATCATAAAATTGCTCTATTCCTCCAGGGACAATACGATACTAACCCCCTTAAATTACTTCCCAGATCATATTTATCTAATTTAATTCATATTCTCTCTCGGTATCATCATTCGAATTGCCACGGATACTGGAGTTCTATCAAGATAATCTAAGCCGTGGTTTGGCGCGTCGCCCTTTTCGGTTGCTATATCATCTACCGGATTGAACTAAGGTTAGAACTAGGGAGATCCAACGAGCGAGCCTGCCCATAGAGGAGTGAAAGTGCCGACACATGTGGCCCCTTAATGATGATAGATGCAGCCAGAAAAACTCATGACACCAAGCTTTCTATTATGAATTACTAGCAATCCTGCATGGCGTTGTCCGTGACCCCTTTTGGCATAAGAATTATATAGACATCCCTCCCTCCCCTATAGTGCTGATCTCTGAAAGGTAATTCTAAAATATCACAATTAAAAAGATAATTGAAAATCTAAAAATCCCGCTTCGAGGTGCAATCGTGAACCCTAGCCCTAACCCTAAAACCCAACTAATAGGGTTCAAATACAAAAAGAAAAAAATTTAGTCAACAAAAAGAAAAAGTGCTTAGTGAGTAAAAAATATAGAAAAATCTGGGCAAGAAACCAAAGCCCAGAACAGGCAATTTGTAACAATTGCGGAACCCGTCTCTACGGTCAACATCAACAATATATAAACATTCCCCTAATTCATTTACCAGACCAATATTTTAGAAGCGGGATATAGTTATACCTAAGGATAAATAAGTACAGGAAAAACAGAGTAAGTAGAAAAGATTCACAAAATGGGTTGTTTATTAGATATTCGAAAAAGATATGAACAACAATTAGTATGGAAAATCCCAAAAAGGGGAGAAATAATGTATAAAATATTTTGTGATCACAATAGCATGGTTTCATTAGAAGAGCGCATTAAATATTTTAGCGATCACCATCACTAATTTACGTTAACAAAAACACAAGTTAGATGCGTACTTGTTAGCCAGGAAAGAACAATATAAAGCTTATGAATTAGATCTTCGCGAAATACTCATATTCTTTACATAAAAATCGAACTTATTTATATCAGTATCTTTACATCTCTCCATCCCGACAAAAGGGAAAATATGTCTTACGTCGATTTACCCTAGACATAAAACTGTCAAATTTCTTATATTGATTATAAAGTTGAGCAATCCACATTTTAGTTGCTAACGCTCAAAAAAATTACCATCAATAAACAAAGTTATTATGGCGGTTATTAATAACCTCTAAACTAGCGCTGATGGTGCCCAATAAATTAAGTTCATAAGTAAATATAGGAGAAAATAACATCAATAGCGCCATTTTCTAGTCAGAGTACAATAACTCAAGTTCATTTCAATTGAGATAAATTTTAAGTCCAAAAGAAAATATTATTAACATCATCACTAGCGCTGTTTTCTAGTTAGAGTTCAATAAATCAAGTTCATCACGCAAAAAAAAAATTGAAACAGAAGAAAATATTTCATGCCGAAAAAGAATTTTGCTTCCATTTGTTTTTAATATACGAAGCCTTAGCTTCCCCTAGTGATTATCGAAGCCAGTCCAAGAGTGCTTCTCCACTCGCACGACCACTCTTTTATATGATTTTAGCACAGAACACGGAATTATGGGATCACGAGGGGAGGAAAACCAAAGAACATAAATAATGGGGTGGGGGGAAATTTCACACGCATCTAGAATGGAGTAGAACAAACTGGACACTGGTTGAAGAGTATCTTCTTTTCTACTGAAGGTCTTTGGTCTGGGAATGTTTGTAACTGAGCGTTGAATTGGCGCCGCCTCAGTATCTTGTTGTCAGTCGTGTTCGGGCGTGTGTGTAGTGGTGGGGTGAATCGAGTGCTTAGTCGGGCCAACAGCAGTCGGTGTCCGTGCAATTGGGTAAGTCTGTTTGTTATTGACTTGGGTATCGCTGACTTGTGGCTAATGCTACAATTGGAATAATATTAAGAAATTTTGAGATATTTGACTTTGAACTTATATCAGACATGCAACCAGTCGTCTAAAATCGCCAAGTTTAAGGTGCCACAGATTCTATATTTGAAATTGCGGCACGAGCACACTTGGTGATGTAGGTAGTACTAGGTACCTTCAAAAACCCTACATAGTCGTGGAATCTGGATATCTGGAAATTTTGAGATATTTTACTTTGAACTTTCATCAGCTAGCCTCATAAATTCGCCAAGTTTAAGGTGCCACAGTTTCCATATTTGAAATTGCGGCACGAGCACATTAGGTGGTGTAGGTAGTACTAGGTACCTAACCCAACCTTACATAGTCGTTGAACCTGGATCCTCTGGAACTTTTGATATATTTGACCTTGAACTCACACATGGTCTTATACACTAGGTACATCTACATTAAACGAAAATTGTGGTAAAAAATAAATTTATCGATTTTGACCTAAACAAATAGGATAAAATTACGATATATCAAAATGGTTATATTAGGGTAAATTATGGAGGAAATGCGGTGGCTCACAATTTGTCGGGGTGAAAATTAGAGTTGGTCTCTCTTAGGCACAAATAACAAATTAAAGTGAATGTATCCTCTTTCATATCGTTGTAAGGTTTTCCCAAATAAAGTAAGTAGGGTTTTGTAATGTTTCCAGCGGCCACACACATCGCAAATGAACCAACTGGATGAACCTGGTCTCTTACCTTCGCCACAATATACACACAAATTAGTGACATTTTCGGATTCTGTTAAAATCCTGTTTTGGATAACTTTTGTAAATGTTTAGGGTCAAAGTCTGCATTGCATTCTATGTTCATTAATATGCAATGCATATGATATATTACGTACATGCCGCAATTGTACGAATCGGACTGCTTGGGACAATATGGTGCTTCGTGCACTTGCCATTCGCTTGTGTCCAATTGTTCTCTACAGGCTTTATTTCACTCAGCCAAGAACGATAAAAAAATTGACTAAAACTTTATTTCCTTATTTTTCATTAAATGCCATAGAATTAAATATGTACACATGTTTTCCCCCTATACTTACTACCATTAGACGACATCAATGTGTGCCATCCAGGTTGTAAGGCAGCAAAAGCCAAATCTTGTTCGAAAGTGAAATGGAACAAAGTAAGTGTTTTGGACGTAATTTAGTTTCTTTACCACGTGGTTGAAAGTGCTAGCGCAATCGAAAACTGTCACGTCACCTCTACCACTTTCTTTAATGAACATTGCTGCGCGCACATCTATCAAGGTCGAACAAATCCATGAGGAGTCCTTCAGATTTACATAAGATGTACTGAAAACTTTTACCACAATGTGGGCTGAATCTAACATTAGGTTAAAAATTCCAACAACGTGTTGAAAAGTTTCAATTTAACAAGAGTAATATGACACAGCTAAGAATAAACCATTATAATTTGAATTTTTATGGGGTGAGTTGGCGTTTCAATGTTAGATGATTTTTTTTTTTTTTAGAAAATTCATCTGCTGACCCTTCATCAGAGGATACTTCTATCGGTTGATACCGAGAAGAAAAATAATTTTGTTCCTGTAAAATAGGTGCACCATCATTAGAAACCAAATGTACACAATAACGTCTAGAATTGAGTTGACGAACTAGTTTCCTTCCAAAGTTGAGGTACAAAATGTAATAGAAAGGAAATAAACAATAATGACGTATAATCAGCATTTTCAAATATGTAGTCATCTACTAAATAGAGATAGATATAAAAATACAAAGTGTGCTCGTGCCGCAATTTCAATTATATAAACTGTGGCACCTTACACTTGGCGATTTTATGAGACTAGCTGATGAAAGTTCAAAGTAAAATATCTCAAAATTTCCAGAGGACCCAGGTTCCACAACTATGTAGGGTTGTTGTAGGTACCTAGTACTACCTACATCACCAAGTGTGCTCGTGCAGGAATTTCAAATATAGAAACTGTGGAACCTTAAATTTGGTGATTTTAAAGAACTATTTGCATGTCTAATGTGAGTTTAAATATTGTATTTTCTTAAAGTGCCCGAAAGAACCACATTTTCGTACCAAAGATTAAAACAATTGTCTCATTTATGACAATTTACATTAATTATACTTATTAAAGATATTAATCATTTACTTTTTAATACACTAATATATGGTTATAATTTCTCTGATTGAATTTTTTTTTTCTGTGATGGTATCTATGATGTATTTTCTAACCAATTATGCTCTCATGCGCTGTCTACGATTCTTTTTGGAACTATATTATATTGTTAGTTTTATTAACTTTTACAATGTTGGATAAAAACGGTTAGTTTATTGTGGATGTGGAGCTTTTCAGACCGCTTACACGATTAGATCTAAGAAAATATTAAAACACCCCAATAAATACCATTTTAATAGAAACTAAATTAAATAAATAGAAACTAATAGATTGAAAGAACAATACTTTCGAATAATGTGATAACTAATATAAAAATGATTAAATAATAATTAATAAAAAAAACATGTCGTCTGCTAACTTTTAAATTGGAAATACAACCAAAATAAATTGAGAAGCAATGAGCACCGGGTAAAATATGTTGCCAACTTAAATAAATAGTTTTGAAAACCAAATATTGTTGAATACTGGTTGCCATGGCAACCATAGTCTTCCCGTCACGAAGCGATGTTCGGACAGAATCGCTGTTTCCGTAACTTTACCCAACAATTTATCGCGAAGCGTAGTTGACGACGCTCGATTCGAGCCGATAAAAGTTCCCGAGGGGTAACAATAACCCTGCTGGAGAAGGGGTTGGTTTATCATATTTATTACTCAAATGGAACTAAATTCAGCCAATAGGTGTTATGTTGTCTTAGAAAAATAATATAGTTATAAAATCACCAAATTAATTTGGTCACCCATCCTTATTTTTTCCACTTTGGTGTTATTTTTACTACTTTTTTTCATTTTTGTCATCTATGATCGAACTATGAACTAAATTTCTAAATAGTTCTATTTGGTTTTCTTATGTTGGCTAAATTCGGGTAGGTGTTTTTTGGAATTTTGATTTGGAGTTATTGCGCTTATTGATAAACAACTACTCAATAGAAAAGTAGATAAATAAAATATGAAAACATTAAAAATCTACCAAATTTAACATACTTAATATATTGGTCATTCTTATGATTACTTCGCAATGTCAGCTGATATTCTCTTACCTTCTTTTGACTATGACACTGAAGAAGAAGAGTTGGGAAGTGAAGGTTTTATAGTTCCTGTGGAACACCCGTACGGCACCCAGTATGAAGAACTTACTAACAAACACCTTAAAGAAATACATTATGAACTTGGTCTTATAAAATTATGCTGGCCAGAGCTACCCATTACAGGCATACACAGGTATAGTGACGAGTCTGCTGCCCACCAATTATATAAATATTATTTTTAAAGGTGCCCAATTTCAACATTAACAATAATCACACTTATATACAAAACAATCTTCACTAGCGTCAAGTCGGAATGGCACATTGTATTCATTTTAGAAATTTTGTTAATAGTCATAGAGAAACTTGAGCCGCTTTTTCTTGTCATATCACAATAAAAATGTATTTATTAACATTACAGATTGTCCAGCTACCTGAAAAACAATCTGATCAAATTTCTGGAATTTTTTACTTTTTCACTTAGAAAAAAAAGCAACTTTTACTTTTAACTATCAAAATAGCATTTTGTTTTCCAATCACAGTTGTCCCTATTGAACATACTTACTTTAATTCTCAAAAGTTGACATGATTTTCCTGTCTTACATCCCACACCTGTACATCTTTGGACAAAGCCAAAACCATTAAAACTGTCCGGCTATTGAGGTGACATGTTTATATAGGTCCCCAAGTAACATATGTAAAACCCAGCTTTTATACTATAACGAAAGTATAATTATAATTTATTAAAGTTTAGGGGTGTCTGGCAGGGGGTTGCAACCGTACTAAGTGTCCGGCAATGGATGACGTGATTCCTAATGTTATTCCGAAGAAAATATAAAAAAAATAAGCTATATGCTTTAACGAATTTGAGGTACTATTTTATACACGTTTACTACGTGTTACCTGCCCAAGTAACCACAATTCCAACTCCATACTCGCTGCTTGTTCTTACCTGTGTTGGGGACATGCTCTGAGAAATTGTCTGCTTTTATAAAATAACCAAGGTCTGGCAGTCGTGGGGTCTTGGGCTATATCTTTGCATACTTCCATCTCTTCAAGGACATCCATACATCCTCACTAACTCTCTCCACACTTCCCTGTTCTTGAATACTCCCTTCTCTTCAAGGACATCCATACACCGAGTCATGCAAACCCCTCTTTTGTTCTTATAACTCTTAATGTTTCTCTTTTTCCACACACATGTAGACCTACAGCATTTTGCCACGTCTTAATTAACAATGGATTAGATTGTTATAGTAAATTGTGAACAGATTACCATTTTGCTGAAATTCAATTAAACTGGCGTGGGCTAAGCATGCAACTTTTTGAAGTGTGTAGAAACAATGCAATAGATTATACCAATGTAATAGTTTCATGCTGTAAAATAGATTAAGGAATTATTGGTAGTTGTTAACGTTCTGGTTGTTAATATTCCCCAATTCGAGCTCTGATCTTAAACTATTTATGTCCTAACTCAACTTATCTAAGATAACACAAATTTGATAAAATTATTCTACTCCCAAATACTGAACTATGTCCCTTTCTTTGTAATATGAAGTCAAAAAACTAAAAAAAAAAAAAATCAGCATTTATTTTTATCTTTTTTTTCCTGCTGTTTAGTCAATTTATTTAAATAGTTTTGTAGTGCTTTAATAATAATTTTAGTAAGATCATTTCATTAGAATGTATATTAGTATTGCTCCACAAAATATTCTCAACATCTAAGTCTCAATTCCTCTCCTCACGGCTCCTATTTCTGAAAGATAAACACAGCCGAGATACCAGATCAGAGTCCATATTATAAAGTATTTTAATTACTGTGATAGTGTATGTTGTATTCAACACTGGTTAAGTGGAAGAGAAGGCTAACACCTTAAGTTTGCCAGATAAATAAAGGCCATTATTATTATTATTTAATTTTATTTAATTTATTTAAGGTATTTAATGTGCACTTTATGAAACGACGGATTATATCAGCTCACGACTTATAAACTAACTTTTATATAGAACAAACACAACATCCAACCTCCGTCCATTAATTCATCACCGTGAAAGGGAATCAAACCCAGGTCCCTTAGCTCAGTAGACGGACATGTTATTGACTGAGCTAAGATGTCGGCCAGGCTGTATATTAGTTAAAAGTTAGAAAATATGGCCGTCAATGTAACATGATCCATATGGAATGACCCAGCTAGTATTTGTATTGAAAGAATCCAGATTTATGGGAGATTTTCTTGTTTGGACCCAAGAGCATTATTTTCAGACTATGAGGACAATGTTTTGTGTACTGTGCATGTTCAAAGAATTTAAAATCATTTAGTAGCAATCTACTTTTAAAATGGAAGGAAAAGAACTAATATAAATTATATTGGGAGGATCATGATAAAATGTCAGCCATAAGCACAAAATTTGGTGATAATTATAATCAGATAAACCATCACTAGAGATAATATTTAAGGAGATAAATATAAATTAAGACAACTGTATGATCTATATTTTCAATCTCCCTTGCTCTCTAATATTATATACAGCAATGCTTAGTTCTGCTGTGGCATTAGAATGTCGAAAGTATGTCACATATTCCTACTTTGAGCTGGTTCTATCCAGTCCATCTCATTACACCCTATCCTTATCTTGAGCCAGTTTTAAATCTAAAGTTATAAAACACACTTATTTAATCAAATTGGTTGAACTTGTAAAGTACGGCTGTAACACACACTCATCCGAATTCCAAGGTCCAGCTAGTCAACATGAATGTTTGGAATATGGAAACAAAACAAAAAGTTAACCTAGTAAATAAAAACTATAGTGTTTAAAAAATGTAAATCTTAAGAAAAATTATCATCCCTGGTGCTATTAAATTTTTGGTGACCTGGCGGTCTAGGGGTAAGGTGTCAGACTTCTGTGCTGGCGGCCGGGGTTCAATCCTCGGTCCCGGCACACATTTATCTGATTACCAAACCCTTCCTTCACCTCTGACAAGACATCTTGTGAATGTGGGGAATGCCAGGCCTCCACCGTGGTTCGGATTCCACGTTAAACTGTAGGTCCTCCATTTCATCTCACAATCACCCTACCATTACACATTAGCGTAAGTGCGTGTAACCCAAACGGGTAGTAAGACGCGGTGCTAATAATAATAATATTAAATTTTTATTTCAAGGCTGCACAACTTATGGTTTATTAAAAGTATCGTTAACTTAGGAGTTGCACACAACTCGTTGAGGGACCAATGTCATTGTTAAAAACTGAAGCGCTCCTCGGTCAGATGTTCAGGTAAGTGCAGGGACATGGCCTGTTACCGCCGATTGTTCAATATATACAATAGAGATGTGCTCTGGACTCACTCTTGAGACAGTCAACTCGATACAATATGACCCGCCTCGGTGGCGTAGTTGGCTAACGCGCTTGTCGTGTTGAGCTGAGGGTGGTTTTTCCTAAATTGTTTTCCACTTTCCCTCCACGCAAATGCGGGTTCACTTCCTCTAACATAACCTTCCCAATTCCTAATCCATTAGAGTAATCAGTACTTAAAGCGTACAACCCGAACGGGTAGTAAGACGCGGTGCTAAATATTAATATTAGTATGATACAATATTTATGTTAAGCCACCCACTTCAGTAGCCTCATGGTCTAACGCGCTACTCTTGCAGTAGATTAGACTGTTGATGACAAGGATATGGATGTTAGAATCTCATTTAGGTCTACTGGGGGTGGTTTTTCCAACCCTCCATGCAAATATGGGTACACTTTATTTGAATATAACCTTCCTAATCCCCCAAAACCATTAGCATAATTAGTACATAAGCATATAGCTCAAACAAGTAGTAAGATGCGATGCTAAAAAAAGTTTAACAAAATATAATTTAGAGGAAATGTACCCGAGGAAGAGTGGCAACCATCTTAGGGGAGAAGAATTTCATACACTCAGTTGGGATTCAAACCCCCAACCTCCCTTTCACCGATAAACCCTACTAAATGAGCTTGTTGTTTATTATGCAGGATCATTGATGAGAGTAAAAAGTATGTAAATCTAACGATAACTTGTATTGACAGTTTTCGCTATTGTCTATCTGTATGCTACAGTTAGCAAATAAAGTTGTTATTATAATATGTTCAGTTAACAATCAATTTGGTATATGATTAGTAATATATACACCCAATACAGTATTATTAATCTCTAATCTATTGAAAAACAGGTTAAGGGCCGTGACTATAGTCGCGAGACTGCTGGGAGCAATCCCTCTGGCAGGCTGTTTTCGATGCTACAACTCGACCTGATTATAGTCATTCACGAGACTGCTAGGTACCAGTTCTGTACAAGGAGAGAAGATATTCGGCAACTCTCATCACTATCCCATTAAATTAATTAGTACATCAGCGTATAACTTGAATGGAAGACGCGGTGCTAAGAAATTCGCTTTACTAATGCAGTAAACAACCAACTATCCACGGGTGGGTTATCATATCAGCTTTTAGGCTTAACTGCGGCATCGCCAACAGCAGGGGATACGTTTCTGAGTAACTCCGCGTTGATGGATAATACAGAGCTACCAATAGTTGTACTAGTAGATCTCTAGATAAGAGATAATGGCCATAGAAGCAAGGGGGCTGCACTGGAATGAACTCATGACCTGCTTAATTATTTGAAACCGGAAGACAACATGTTCCCGTCTGACAAGCTGTTGTTATGAAAATACATAGTGGGAAAAGGAAGCAGAAGACTAATACCAACTTTTTAAGTGATCTCTCCACTTTTAGTATACAAGTACAGTACTTTGATATAAACTATTTTTTTAATTATCATCTTAGTGGGTGAAATATATTGATGGGTTCATAAACCCAGTCCCTATAGGTGAGTCTAGTTTGAATTGAATGTGCTAGAATCTCTTGTTTTACTAAATATACGGATTATCCGTGGTTTCGGGTTAACCGCAGCACTCGCCCCCTCCTTTATCTCGTATAGTCGGGAGTTATATAATCCGCCGTTCGGCTGTTGCCCGACTCAGAACTACCGGCTTGACAGTTACGCCAAGCTAGGATGTCTGCTAAAGGGCTGATTTGTTGTTTGAGTACCGAGTCATTGTCATGACTCTTAGCCTCGCGAATGAACTTGTAAACCTGATGAAATGGAACAGATGACATGAGCCTGCAGAATACTACAGGTGTATGATTTTGTAACCCGACTCAGGACTGTACTGACTTGACCGTAATGCCAAACCAGGTCCGCCTGCGACAGGGCTATATTTGTGTTCGAGAATAGAGTCACTTTCGTGACTCCTGACCTCGTGAATGATTATTAATACCTTGTACATACATACACTTGATTAATTATTTACACTGTGAGGTGAAATTGGTGAAACTGAATGATTGCGCTGGGTCTCGGGATTTGGGGAGGATTTTCTTGACTGGGATGTGGGAAGGTGTGTATAAGGAATAAGGTTTTGATGGTGATATCACATGAGTCGATTTCCGGGAACAGGATCGAAAGGTTAAACTTGACTGTAGGGACAGGTTTGTCGCGGTTGGTTACATTTCCATGGACCATCTGGGGCCGCCCCCGGCGCCAGCGTTATTCTCTGGCTAGTAGACAACCTAGACGGTTATCCCAGTGGCGTCCGGCCGTGAC
>CABFVX010007361.1:0-31328 GCA_902151425.1 Timema shepardi
GAGATTCGAACCTTGATCTCCCCGTCCTCAGCAGTCGAGCTCAACACGACAAGCGCGTTAGCCAACTACGCCACCGAGGCAGGTATAAAAATCATCATCGGGGTGTAAAAATAACAGTATTCATACTATGATTAAACAATTTTTTTAACACTTTTAAACTTGTTGAATTGTAAATTACAAATTATTTGGCTTTAACATTTTATAAATATTTCAGTACAACTCATATCCATATATTGTTTGACTAGATTTAAACATCATACATTAATTATTACTTTACCTTAACCATGTATAACAAGATAAGTGCTTGACTGTGCTGACCGCTACACCTGCAACTTCCTGTCCTCCTTCTCTCGCTCTATCTTTGTCTAACAAGTAGCTGGGCGAACCTGCCTACCAAGGGGCTTATAGTGGGACAGAGGGAAGCTTTCTTGGCAGATAAGTTGCGCGTATAAAAGAGTTTGGATTCCCTTTCTTCGAACCAAATAGTGTATTCTGGAAAGAGAGATTTCTAGACTGAATGTTATCCTACACCCATATAAACGGTAAGCGATAGCCAGAGGATCCTTAGTCAAGAGTTAAGGTTAACCTAATGAGTGGACCGGCGCATCCGGGCTGGCGTGCCTGGAAGTGGGCGGTGTGTCCAGTGAGTGGGGCAGAGTGCCAGGGAAGGGATCGATGAGTCCGGCGTTTGAATGGCACGGGTTGATACGGTGTGCCGTGCGCGAGGACAGGTGGCGACTTATGTGGACTACATGGGTGATGTAGGGATTGTTGTGAACTATGCTAATAATCAATATTGTTTGTGAGTTCTTTAAATATTTGAATAGTTATTAAGTTGTTTATTTTATTTTATTTCAATTTAGGTGTTAGCTTATTAATGTAGAGACTTAGCTATGATTATTATTTAATTTATTAAGTTGTTTAGTTGTAGTTAATTTAATAATATCAGTGTGAGTGTTGTTTTATTTTAAATAAACAAAACCTTGAATATTTTATGTGCGTTTTCAATCTTGTTTAGTCAACAACGGACCCAAAAATCCTCAAAGAACCCGCGGTTCACACGATGACGTGTGAAAGGCTCGCGGACACGTCCAGGTCACGCACGAGTCCTCCATTACAGATGGTGCGTAAAGAGCATAAAATAGAAAGTTTTTTCCCTTACAGCGCGTGAACTGCAATGCTTATAATAATTATACACTTGTTAAAATATGGCAATAAAATGTTGTTGGTCGAATGACCATAAAAGAGCATTCACAGTTTGGGGGCCCAAGTCTTCCCGATTTATTTATTTATTTTGCATCGCGTATTACTACCTGTTCAGGTTATACGCACTTACGCTAATGTGTAATGGTAGGGTGATTGTGAGATGAAATGGAGGACCTATAGTTTAACGTGGAATCCGAACCACGGTGGAGGCCTGGCATTCCCCACATTCACAATATGTCTTGTCAGAGGTGAAGGAAGTGTTTGGTAATCCAATAAATCTGTGCCGGGACCAAGGATTGAACCCCGGACCCCAGCACAGAAGTCCGACACCTTACCCCTAGACCGCCAGGTCACCTATTCACTATCACCAACCCTCTCATCGGGACATGAGCTTCCACGGAAAAGATGTACGATTAGTACATTCGGGCGTCTATTAGGCAAAGGTACATTAGTACTGGCTAACCTTTCCACTAATGGTCTACGAGTGTTGTCGCCCAACCACGTATCAATATTATTACTGTACTTGTTATAATGATTGTAACCATAATAGTTTGTCTCTACATCAGAGATGGAACCTACAAACATGAGATCTTTAGATTCCACGTTTTAGTTTCTAATCAAGCAAAGTGAAGCACAGCTATTAACACATTTTGACCCACCATCATTATGGAATGCACACGGTATCATAGACAATCAGCCGTAAGAAAGAATTATTGCAAATCTC
The DNA here is from genome assembly GCA_902151425.1 of Timema shepardi. Classification (NCBI taxonomy): domain Eukaryota; kingdom Metazoa; phylum Arthropoda; class Insecta; order Phasmatodea; family Timematidae; genus Timema; species Timema shepardi. The sequence continues at coordinate 1,931 of CABFVX010007361.1, forward strand.
ATTTTATTAGTTGTTACTTTGTAGACAAAACTCTGAAATCGGTAATGAATGTGATTATACCATCTCCATTGCACGCGTAGAAAAAGCACGTGAAAAGTTAATTTTAAATAAATGGTCGCAGCAACATTTAGGGGTCTTATTTGAACACTAGTAGGCCCTACGTTCAACAGAAGAACTTGATAAAAAGGGTATAGATGAGAAAAGTAATTAGGAGAAAGTGGACCCGCACTAATTTGGGGAAAGGATTGAAAAACCAAAATAATAAATCATAGGTTCAAAAATCCNCCCCCCCCCCCACTGCACCCAACCGGGATTTGAACCTCAACCTTAGCGTTGATGCATATCAAACGAAATACGGATCTAACGGCTTCGACCACTCGACCACTGGTGCAAATGGGCTATTGTTGAAACTGATAAATAATGTTAAATAATTGTATAAAACTTAAGATGACAGTTGTCTGGAAAATAATGTATTTGTATTCAGTACATGAAGATGAAACACAAAGAAACTACCAAAGAATTGAAAGAAGCGGATAATGAAGTCTTAGTTAGTTAGCTGGCTCGAGAGAAATACTAAAATGTATTCAATAAACAATGTATGTTCCTCTCCAAGGAATGTAACAACGGGAGTCAAGATATTCTCCCACTTACAACAAATGTATTCAAGGACTACGCGTCGCGCCTCGCAGTAATCATCTTGAATGAATAGCTCTTTCAGCCGATCTTGCCACGGAGCAGGCTCTAATGAGAATCATAAAATATACTAGAGGATTAATACAGGCATAAACGCAACCCATAGTGGCACGCTCGAGAACTCGCTAGTCGTGTGTTTATTACGAATGAGCAGCACACACAAATTACACATTTGAGACAAATGAGATATTTCCTGACATCGGCCAAATTTTGAAACGCATGTTCAGAGGAATCTTATTCGTTGGTGACGGAGCTTTATGAAGCAAATGACAAACAAACGCAGGTACAGATCCCATTTGTATAATGGATGGAGAAGAAGTGCTGAATTCGTGACACCACTGATATTAAGGTACCTACCTATAACATTCTCTAATTTATCAGAGAGGGCTAGAAGGAATCCCGTTTTCACGAATTAGAATATAACATTTTAACCCCCCCATAAAGGATCAATACGCAAATTCTTGAGTCTCTAAGAATGTACTTTTTTTTTAAGTCGAGAAATAGAATTAGATTAATTCAACAAAAATCACATTTTATTTTAGTTGTGAAATCAGCATCCTGCACTAAACACAATGATGTTATAAAATAGGACTACATTTCCAGGACCTTACGATTTTACACTTATTTTGTGCCGGCATTATCATCGCTTGAGGTGGGGGCCGCTCGGTCGGTATAGCTCGCTTGTAGGATTCCACCATGGAGTTTTTTTTTGTGATTGTGTTTTGTCAAGTTTTCTTAATTATTCAGATTATCAATGTCACTGAATGATTAAAACTATGATTTTAAGTTAAAACATGAAGATTTTTTTTTTAAAATCCCAAATCTCTCTAGAGTATCCGAGCGTCCCATTTCCATAATAAGTGTTAGGAAACATAATTAACGAGGCACACAGGTTTAAATGTGAGCCTTCACACGTGACGGCACGGTGAGAAAGCCGCGTACGGCGCGCTGGAATGGTCGCGAGATACATTGAGTCTAATACATCTCTTCACACGCCACGTTGTTTCACCTTCAGTCGGGATAGCTTCAATCTTGCGTTGTTTGTTGTATTGAGTAGACGCTATTGCTTTCGTAACTTTCGAAATCGATGTTGAAGCATTAATTGCACAGGTGTAATTGAGTACAGTGCTTTGAGACAAATCCTGGACCGAGTCATTATCAGCCTGGAAGGAGGTTTGTGCTGAAATAAACCCAGAATTCGAGACGTTGAACGATAGTGTATGGAATATGCTGGCAAACGCACCATCTGTGCGTAAGTTTATGATTGTTCAAAGGAGGTACCCAATACGCTCGTGGTCTTCGTTGACGTTTTTTATTTTGTAAATACAAGTATACAAAACTCCTTCCTTTGGTCCATGTTAGCACACTGGAGCAGAGCTAGGAAATGGAAGGGATGGATTGGAGAGAATTCAACAAGGCACGGCACACCGTTGGTACAGGCGACGAAAAAACATCACGTGTGAGAGCCCACTTCTGGTTTGGTAAATAAGCGCGTGTTTCCAGTCGACATTTCATTTTATATTTTCCATTTATTTGAGGCATTTGATGTGCACTTTCTGAACCAATTGATTATATCAGCATACGCTTTGCAATCTAACTTAAATATAGAACAGACATAACATACAGCCCCCAGCTGTTAGTTCATCACTATGAAAGGGTAAACCCACATTTCATCAATGCCAAGAATCAAACCCGGGATGCTTAGCTCAGTAGACAGACAGGCTACTGACTGAGCTAAGGTGTCAGACTCCTGTCGACATTTGATGTACAGAAAGGTCCTAAATTTGGGCCCGATAGCGTTTGCAAACAAATCATTTTTATTCAAGAAAAGGTTCTAAAATTGTGGTCACCAACTTGGAGTAACTTAGCGATACGTGCGTACCAACATGTCTATTGATACCATAATACGTTCCATTCTGAAGTACATGAACATGTTTTGTACGCTTAGTGTATTAGTCGTGATCCCTCCAATATCTTGGTACGTCCTTGATACCTCAGAACGACCAATACTGTTGTCGTGATATCAATAGTTGCACTTGCAGGTCTACCACGGAAGGTCATTCTGATTGTTCGTAACGTTGGACAATACTCATCACCAACTCTCTCCGATAGAAAACCTTCGTGCGCTGTTTTGTTCACTGATTTTAACTATCGTTCGGGTTATACGTATGTATAACTTTGCTAGGGATGAATATTGAGGAATTTAAAGGAAATGTACCCGCATTTTCATAAATGTTGGGGAGCAAAATTTATATTAATTAAATTAAATAATATAATTAAATAAAAATTAATATAATTAAATTAATATATTCGGCCGGGATTTAACCCCCCCCACCTCCCATCATCAGTGAATCAGACTAAATGAGCTTGACATTTTGAACTGAACATGTGCTCACCAGCTACGCGTATCACTACCGGGATATGTGCGTAATACGCTAACATGTTAAGGATAAGGAAGGTTGAATCTAGGTGAAGTGTACCTACTTTTGCGTAGAAGGAGAATAGAGAACCATTTAGGAAAAAACACCTTCAGTAAACCCAATCGGATTTTGAACCCCAATCAGCCCATCAAAAACAGTTCAATCTGCTGCGAGAGTGATGCCTAAACCATTCGACCGCCAAAGTGGGTAGTTTTTTTTAAACTTTAAATTACTTTAAAAGAAATGTTATTTATAAAATAATAATTTGTCGTCTTCTGTCGGGGGGAGGAGTGATAGCGTGTTGAGTCTCAGTAGTGCACAAATCGAGGCTCCACCCTGGTAGCTAACACCCTGGCTAACTTTAAAATACCCCTAGTTAAAAATGTTAGGTGACAAACAATCATAGAGTTGGCTGTCACATTTAAAAAAAATAACTGTAGGACGCAGATGTTTCTTTTCTGTCAGGATTTCTGTTGACGATGTTTCACAGACAGAAGTTATTGATCTAGCCGATGACACTGATATATTGGTACTACTTTGTTTCCATGTGTCCTTGTCAAGTAAACCTATCACCTTCCAAATGGAACACAAGAAACATGTAAACAGCTACAAGAAACGGAATTGTAGAAGAAACACATTTTGGTTTGAATCAGAGATAATGCAAGAACCTGGCCCTCTTTTTTAAAACACACACACATATATTATATATTTTATAGAATGATATTCCTATAGTAAATATATTTATAAAAAAGTAATTTACGTTATTCTGTGGGATTGTGAAAAATAATTATCCAACAGTTTGAACACCTTTGGCGCAGTTATTAACATGTATTCACAGAAACAATAAATAACTTAATATAAACTAGGCCTATTAATGATGTATTGACGTAGTGCTGTGTGCACAGCATATTTTGTTGGTATTATTATTGTGGCTCTTTCTATTCGAACATTACCGTAATTACAATGATTTGCAGCCTGTGTGTTGGTATTCATTGAAATGTATTAAATGACAATCTTGTGTTGTACACTTGACAGTATAGCAGCCCTCCAGAGTCGCAGATGGTTGTAGCATCTGATAGCTCGCGATAGTATTGGATTGGTAGTTCATAAGCAGAGCCCTGCTTTAATGGTGAATAAAAAAGCCCAATTTCGTTTTTAAGTTTCCCAAAAGTGGTGAATAAGCGGTGAGTTACAAAAATCCTATTTTTGCCACGAAATTATCGAATTAAGACAAAAGCGTTAAAAAAAATGTGTTTTTTTACCAAACTTTCGTGATTAAGGTGACTTTGTTGGGTTAAAACTAAACTTCCAGGACAATGTTTGAAACAGGTAAACTAAACATATTGAAGTGAAAAAAAAATAATTACATTTTGTTTGGACAAAACGGTAAAAAACACTAGTCCGCAAAATAATGTGCTGTCCAACTTATTAAAAAAGTAAGATTTAGCGGCAGCTGGTACGGGAAAAGTATGTACAAGTCACAAAGACAAAATATTACACAAAAATCATCTTCTTACTTCACAAAAATTGTGACTATATTTTTAAATCTCAATTTAGGCTAGAAAAATACAAAATAACTACTCAACATCACCAAACTGCAACATGCAGATGGTAACAATGGTATCCACTTTCATTGTGGTTCTGCGGTCTGTTACTACTAAACTATACCTAGAAAAATATCGTTCTGAATCTGCATTTGAAATCGGCAGCCACAACGCTTGCAAACACTTTGTTGCGAAGTCACTGAACATACTGTCTGTCTTCAGCCCTAGCAGCACATTCTCAATTTTTAAACTTTCGATGCCATCACTCTCTTCCATCAAAACTTTCAATTTTTATTTTTCAATATCCCAAAATATTAGCGCGAATGCCGAAAATCGCGACTAAATCGCGATTATCGCGGACATCATTTAAAATCGCGAATATCGCGCTAAAACGCCGATTTCGCGAATTATCGCGACAATTCTGAGCATATATTTGCAATCAGGGTAACCTGAAATGTGAACATCTGAAAGGAAAAATGCCATATCTAACATTCGCGAATTATCGTGAACTCCACAAACGCAGGGCTCTGTTCATAAGTAACTGATGATTAAACACGTCCACCACAGACTCAACCTTAAGCTATGAATGAAGAATGACCCTGAGCACGGGGCGAACTCCGGATGGATCAATGGTAGCGCATTGTCACGTTAAGGCTAAAGTCTCGGGTTCGATTACCGTGTCTAAGTGTAATTTTTGCAACTAATTTAAATTAATAGACAAAGGTGTTTTGAAATAGAAAAAAGAGTGTCCAAATATTGCCAAATTAGTCGAAATTTGTCCATTTCTACCGATCTTGACCAAATTAAATATAAGTTATTCATATTTCATACCTCCCCTTTAAAATAATCATAATATAGCCCTGCTTATTTCGATCTTGACGCTTATATGTTTTTGGCCAGGACTGAACACATTTAAAAAAAGGACCAAACATTTATCACCTGCTGTGTTAAACATTTTAAAATGTATAAATATTAGATATACTGAATAAAATCAAACAAAACATCATGCGCTTTATTGTTTAAGAACTGTGTCTTACTACCAACCCGTTAGGGTTACTAATTCCGTTAATTGTCATAGGGATTAGGGAGGTTATATTTGTATTAAATGTATCCGCTTTTGCATGGAGGAATTGAAAACCACCCTAAGTACATCCAACTGAGATTCAAACCTTGATCTCCCCGTCATCGGCAGTATAGTCTTAACTAGAGCAGCGCCTTTGACTACGCGGCCACCGAAGCGGGTTAAAATGTTTATTAAACTGTATTATGAAAATACCTGAAATAATGATAGCTTGTCTGCGTTAGATAAACAATATTACCTGTTTAGATTTAAGTTGAGTTTAACACATATTTTATAATTTTTAGGAAAATGTGTTTTAAAAAAAGAACTGTAATTATTAGCCGGACTTGGGGTATCTTTTATTATTTGTAATTAATCATATTTAATTTGTTTGCTAGTTTGAAAATAATATAAATTGAAACTCACTCCAAAATTATAATCTCTCTAGAATATGTTCTACAATATAAACTTAAAAGCTTCAAAGTAGAACACATATTATGCGAGGGAAAATATATTTTAATAACACATAGTAGTCATTCGTAAATGTGGTAGCGTAGAGTCAAAATAATTAAGATGGTTTATTTCTAAAATTATGTGTCCTAATATATGAACAAAGAGAAATAGACCTGATTTTAAAATTAAGTTGGTCTAATAGTTTAGAGGGTGTATCACGCAATTAACAGGAGTGCTGATGACGGGCAGATCCGGGTCAGGTCTACTGAGGTGGTTTTTCCTAAATGGCCTTACACTCTTCCACTATGAAAATACGAGTACACTTCCACTGAAATTCAACCTCTCTCATCCCTATCAAATTAGCGCAATTAGTACATATGTAGACAATGTGCACGGGAAATAAGACCCAGAGGTTTAGAAAAAAGAGTGACGTTTGATCAAGGGCCACAGGGATCAGGACCCACTAACACTTTTTGAACATAAAAAAATCTTTCTTTTTATTCTATAACATATTTTGTAAAAAAACATGAATATGAAATGGAGCACCATTCTCTATACACAGTGAATTATTCAATTCGTTATACACTATTCCAGTCCCAAGAGGATTCATTACTCGCTCCGATCGTCACGCGACTGTACAAACGCCCGAAACTCAAATGACCAATAATGGAGAAGCTGACATGGCCAGCCCCTCTCAGATAAGCCCCGTGGTTCAGTGGAGAATATCTCTCAAGGTCAATCCACTGAGAGAAATACAGTAGCTCATGGGGCCAGTCTGAGGGAGCCCGTGATTCGATAAAGATGGTTTATATTTAGTTTTAGGATGTATGTGTCTTTATTTTAGTACGTGTTAAAGTCCTAATAAGCAAGGTGACGAGTGAACGTGTGTAATTAAAATTAATAAAGTAGATTCTTTATAAACAACACCTTTTATTTTATTAAAACTGCAAGAAAAAATTGAAATTAAATGGTTAGGAGCACATCAGCCTAGTGACTTTACATTTATGCATGTGGTTGGAAAGATAAAAATAACTTTTTCAAATGCGTGGTTTGTTAAACAATAATTTTAGTTAACTATGAGAGAAAAAAATGAGCTTATTTTGTTGTTATTGTTTATTACGGTATTTGGTTTGTACAAGTAATGTCATAACTTGGTATGCTTTATTCAGAATCAGTATTATTTTATTATTTCTGTTTGTATACTTGTTTGATTATTTTGTGATTCTAGTGGTTTTTAAAAATAAGAAAACTTAAATGAATTAGTTTTAATATGTTTACAAGTGGTGAGAAAAAATCATTACCGGGCCCCACCTAAAATGAATACTTTATCACGCACCGCCACTGAGTTCTATATATCTTTTCACTGTCTCTAGATCAAACATGGTACAAGATTAGTCATAAAAACCTAATTGATATATATTTTAAATTTAAAGCTCAGTAATAGGGCCTACCCTTAACAATAGGCTTTCAGTTTTGATTACAATTCAAGCCATTCACGCCATGTGTTATATTTATTCTCTATACAGCTCTGTAGAATGTATACGGTATAATAATCTCACTGTTATCATTCAAATGAATACATACATTGATTAATAAGCAAGACAATAGGAAAACAGCTTTTCACATATATTTGCTACCGATTAATATGATCAATTTAAGTAATTTAGTATTTTTATTTTCAACCATCATTTACTTGTGCAATATAATGTGTCATATTTGGTTTTGTGCAAAGTGTTCTCTGTTAGTTTAGACATGATTAAAGTATGTTCTTATGCACATACACACTTCAAAATGTTTGCATGGTATGTGTTTAATTAAAACCCACAACTGTTCAAAACTATCCAAGAACCATAAATGCTTAAGATTATTTTAAAACAGAAACAGTTTAAACTATTCAAACTGACAACTTTTTTTAAAACACTGTTTTGAATTAATTATACATTATAAATTGTTGCAAGGTATTTAAACACACAAGTAAGTATACATTTGTTTAAACCCCCAAATGAGTATAAAATTGTTCAAACTCACAACTGAGTATGCAAGTATTTAAATCCCCAACTGAGTTTAAAACTGTTTAAACCCACAACTAAGTATTAAAGTATTTAAACCCACAACTGAGTATAAACCTGTTTAAACCCACAAATGATTATAAAAGTATTAACACCCACAACTGAGTTTAAAAAATTTAAACCCACAACTGAGTATGAAGGTATTTAAACCCACGACTGAGTATAAAACTGTTTAAGCCCCCAATTCAGTATAAAAGTATTCAAACCCACAACTGAGTATACAACTATTTAAGCCCATAACTGTTTCAAACTAACTAGTTTGAACCAACTAAGATCTGGTTCTCAGCAGTAATTGAGGTGAAATTGTTGAGGAAAATAAATTTAAAAGTTACACAAACCGAGGAAATTAAAGCAAGAACAAGGAAGGAAAGAACTATCTTCATTACCAAGGAAGTGATTTACAATAAAAGGTGTTCGAGAAGAAGGAGAAGGCGAAGAAAAAAAAAGAAATAGGCGAAATAGCAGAACATTTGCATTTCCTTTCTTATTCGAGTTTATTTCAGTGTTTCACGCTCTTGACGTTTAGGCAATTTAGATAGTTTTAGAGATTGGACTTGAGAGCTACGCCCTGAACCCAACCCCCACGCAGCTTCTCCTTACACTCCAGGTGCGCTATCATATTTATAAAGATAAATATATAAAACATTAGTAGCGCTGAAAAGTATGTATGCCAGTAACTACTGCCCTGGAAACAAAATTATGAATGGTTTATAAATCAGGTTTAGCAAATTTTGAATATACCAACAAGAAATAAATAAATACACATTTTTTATCTTGTTTGTGCTCTGTGAAATGACAAACTTTTGTTCCAAAATAAACATTGTTGAGGATTGTATCTAATATTACTGTTGATGTGTAAAGAAATAGTGTGATATGATCGGGTAAGTCATGAATGAAACATCAATAAATAAAATATAAAGGAATTTCTTGGATATTATTTACTTTAGATCAAATGTTAACTTATCAAAACAATACAAAATGTCTCCTAACAATAAATACAAATGTTAAGATTAAAACTCCAAAAGTCGTTTTGACTACCTTAAAGAGGCTGTTTCAGCGTGAGAGTGCGTACCATTTTCAATTAAAAAAATATTTTTTAAAACTTTGTTTCTTGGACTAAAATTAAGAAAATAATGATAAAATAAAGCGAATAAAATATTTTCACCCATAAGTAAATGACCATTTAAAGCATACTGAATGCAGAAATCGAAGGAAAATACGAATAATAGAGTTTCCTATGAAAATATTCATTTGATCTATATAAAAAAAGTATTTATCTAAAAGTAAATTAATAAACAGTATTATATTATTCTAATGTGCGATTCCAGTTTTATTAATCAGTCTCAAAATTATTTTTATCAACTCTTATATAAACACTATTTTTGACAAAGCGTAGTGAAATCTTTTTTTTAAATTTACCTTTTGGTATTTCGTTTGTCTGTTTGTTCCGAAATAACTATCAAATGCGTTTACCAATTTTAGCAAAATTTGGCAAGAAAATTATATGAGCTTAGGCCCAAATATGTGTATAGTTTTCTAATTTGGTTGTCCGTTTCAATAAAATAGCCCCTCAAAATGTGTTTCTTTTAATAGCCCATCTTAAGTGATTTGAATTTAAAATTATAGGTCATCTATCGAGGACCTAGTGTATATTTGGAAATATTCCTTACATATTAACCAGTAAATTTACCAACTATTTAAATGGGGAGATTGCAATTTAAGATACAAAGGTTTTAAAGCTTCCACTTAATCCAATTAGTCCCGAGGAAGTTAACACGAGATATATTATCAAACGAGTTATAATAAAACAAAACAGTAAATACATTCCTTTTCTTCAATTGACGTACCAACAACAGCGCTAGGTGGTTGAATGCAAAGGTGTCACTAACGTTGGGACTCTCTGTCTGCCATAGTAGATAAATATTCAAACCTCTATATTATAATCCAAGCTTATACAAACACATCTTCATCCCCTGGACTTCAATGGTAATATAATACTATCAGCAAGCTTTAATTTATAACCATGGTGTCTACTCAACTTGAACAATGAAATCCCCGACTTTTTCCCTGATTCCCCTGATCATTTCCTAAAATTCCCCACTAAAATGTATGTAACATCCTTCTAACTCCCCCACCCCCTCCCTTCTCTACTCGTTTTTCTATTAATATTTTTCATGAATAATAATAAGTTTTAAAATTTGAATATTTTTTTAAATTTGTATTAAAATTGTTTACTAGGAATTAAAAATATATTAAACAGCTACAAACAAAAAAATGACATAATTTACTGATTTAATGATTATTGTATTTCATATTTTGAGTAAAATATCATTTTCCCAGATTTTTATTGTGATTTACCAAATTCCCGACTTATTCCCGTTTTTTTACCGATCACTTCAAATTCCCTGCTAGGTAGGAGTTTACCTCTGAAAGGCCTTTTTCCCCACCAGAAATCTATTATACAGTAGGATATTGGTAGGAAAAAAGACCTTTCAGAGGTAAACTCCTACCGTGAATGAAGTATAATTCCCGTTTTCCTTGATTTTCCCGGATGGTAGACACCCTGATAACCATAACATATTTCCCTGTTGAGCAGAGATATAGATTTCGCGTGACGTCAAACACAAGATTCTTTTCAGTGGAACACAAATATTACCTCAGTAGAACACAAGCATCTCTTCAGTGGAACATAAACATCTCTTCAGTAGAACACAAGTATTACTTCAGTAGAACCCAAGGATTTCTTCAGTGGAACCCAAATATCTCTTCAGTAGATCACAAGCATCTCTTCAGTGGAACGCAAGTATCTCTTCAGTGGAGCACAAGCATCTCTTAAGTGGAGCACAAGCATCTCTTCAGTGGAACGCAAGTATCTCTTCAATGGAACACAAGTATCTCTTCAATGAAACACAAGCATCTCTTCAGTGGAGCACAAGCATCTCTTCAGTGGAACGCAATTATCTCTTCAATGGAACACAAGTATCTCTTCAGTGGAGCACAAGTATCTCTTCAATGGAACACAAGTATCTCTTCAATGGAACACAAGTATCTCTTCAATGGAACACAAGTATCTCTTCAGTGGAGCACAAGCATCTCTTCAGTGGAACGCAAGTATCTCTTCAATGGAACACAAGTATCTCTTCAATGGAACACAAGTATCTCTTCAGTGGAACACAAGTATCTCTTCAATGGAACACAAGTATCTCTTCAGTGGAACACAAGCATCTCTTCAGTGGAACACAAGCATCTCTTCAGTGGAACACAAGTATCTCTTCAGTGGAACACAAGTATCTCTTCAATGGAACACAAGTATCTCTTCAGTGGAACACAAGCATCTCTTCAGTGGAACGCAAGTATCTCTTCAGTGGAACACAAGTATTTCTTCAATGGAACACAAGTATCTCTTCAGTGGAACACAAGCATCTCTTCAGTGGAGCACAAGCATCTCTTCAATGGAACACAAGTATCTCTTCAATGGAACACAAGTATCTCTTCAATGGAACACAAGTATCACTTCAGTGGATCACAAGCATCTCTTCAGTGGAACACAAGTATCTCTTCAGGGGAACACAAGTATATCTTCAGTGGAACACAAGCATCTCTTCAGTGGAACACAAGTATCTCTTCAGTGGAACACAAGCATCTTTTCAGTTGAACGCAAGTCCTTCTTTAAATAATCAATTCAGAGTGCTCCGATACCTGATAAAACTTGAACTAGAAAAACTATTTTTGAAATAAAAGAATGTAGAGCAGTCGTGCCAGAAACAGTTATTTGAGAAGCAAAGAAAAGCTTCACTTCTATAAGGAAATAACTCCGTATCGAAAACCTGTCATGCTGAGGGTGAGTGTAAAAAAAGGATTTTGCTTTCACCATTTTTTTCCTGGCAGAGTCACCGATAGTGAAACAAGTGGGCCTATAGCTACGATACAACACTACTGGAGTAGGATAAGGCTGGGTTCACAATCTACCAGGCGCATTTAGTCTTGTTTGTCGGGGTTCAAATTACGACCGAGTATAATAAGAGTGGGTTTTCCTTAAATACATCCATTCCAATCTCCCTCCACGAAATTATGGGTATATTTCTTATAAATTCTACATTCCTCATTCCTACCCTCCTCATTCCTTCACTATTAGCGCGAATAAAATACTATTTTTTTGCGTGAGCTGAAACTTGATATCCATCTGAGCCATCTGCATATTTACCCTAACGAAATAAAGACGAGGAAAATGTACCCGAATTTTGTGGATGGATAGTGACAAAGCATTTCTTTTTTAAAAAAAAAACCTTTGCTAGCCCATCCTCATCGGCAAACTAGAATAAAGGAACTTGACGTTTGTTCGACGTTCCTATGGATGCAGGTTTTATTATTTTATTTTACTTCAGTACCACGTCTTACCACCCATTAGAGGTATACGAATATAAGCTACTAACGCTAACGTGTTAAATATTATAAGTTTGAAATTAGAGGAAGTGTACCTATATTTGAATGAAGGGAGAGTGGAAAACCTCTTAGGAAAGGCCACCCCTTGTACACACGACCACGATTCGAATCCCGATATCCTCATCAACGGATGTATAATCTATTACGAGAGTGACGCCTTAGACCAGGCGGCTACCGGAGCCCATTTATACCTATTGCTTAATATAGTTGATATAAATCTACAATATTAGAAAGAAAAAAAACGAAAATCTAAATCAATATAAAATACTTTACCAATGTTGAAACAATCATTTTATGTATATAAATACTTGGTAATACAAAATAGCATAAAATCTAACTACTTCTTAAGGAGAGTCGTGCATCAGAACATTTTGAAAAAACACCACTTTATTCTTGACAAAACTGGTTCTGATAAATTGTGTTTCAATTTTTTTTCCATTAAATTAATTTTAATTGATGAAGAAATTAAAAGTATCAAATTTTTCAAACTTATTAACTGCAAGTGTTTGATGTATTTATATTTCATTTAATAACTTGCCATGGATGAAGTGTAAATATTTCATTACGATCGACTAAATACTTTATAAGCTAGTATTAAATATTTATAACTACACATAAAGATTACATTTTTAAGTAGCAGTTTCTTTTTATTTAATTACTTTTTATCTTACTGTGCTAAGGTTTTAATTATTTTAAATTAATGGAGGAATAGTCATGAAATATTATATATTTGATTTTTGGCTTTAGGGGGTACGTTTTTCAAATAATTTGACTTACATCTCATGGTGCTCATAGTTTTTAAATATCACATCGCATAAAATATTTTTGCTGTGATGTGCCATAACTGACAAGCCCAGCTACGGGCGATCATAGTAGCCATTTTAACCAACATTTTATCCCAATTTTAAACCCACATAAAGACCCCCTCATCTCCATCGTCATCAGTCTGACACTACCGACAAATAAGAATAAAGAAGCTCGTCTAGTCTTAGTTTCGCTAAGTTTGTCTAATTTGCTTTACTGGTGAGGTTGTCAATCGGAACTAGAATCATAGCCGTAGGTTGTGAGTGTGTTTAGTTCCTAAATAGCTTCTTTACTCTTCCTTCACGTAAATGAGCGTACATTTAATCTAAAATTCTCCTCCGCGCACCAATAAAGTGCAAAAAGACCAGCCGGGTGGTACAACGCCGTGCAAAAATAACATATATTTAAAATAATTTCTGTTTAGCTTTATAGTATTCGTCCGGGTTAGTCGCATATTTACACAAATTATAAATGAATGAGGGAGATCTTATATGGAAGAAGTGTATCAACATTTGCGCAATTTCGGGTTCAGTTCCTCTAATCTCCTTTAATGCACTGTATATATATAGTAGGAATATGGTAAAATAAGAAGAGGCACTTTAATTTGGATAAAAGTTTGTATATTTTTATTGTACGCTTATTTAGTGTAAAAATGGGTATATTGTTCATTGGATTTCTTTATATTATTATGTAGTTGCAGTGAACATGGCCGGGCTATCCCCAATTAGCTACGGTAGTGGGGTAGGAATAAGGAAGAGGCATTTAGAGGGAATATATCCTGATTCGTGTAGAGGGAGAATGGAAAACACACTCAGAACACAAGGCTGGGCTTCACACCCCGGCCACGCGTCATAGTTAAAGGATGAGCCACGATATTATCTCTAGTCCACGTGTCCACCTAGATTATAGGGGCTATATTACATACATAACTGTTTTCAGACGGTGTGGCATTGGTTTATAGTTCGTTAAATACATGTATGTTTATTGAGCTTAATGTGCATATTTTATATAAAGGCATAGCTATTTTATAATTTATGTATGGCATTTATTTGTTCTTTTTTAAAAACAATCCCAAAACCCACATCAGTCTCCGGCCGTTTTCCCTTTTGATGACTATATACTCGTATTATTAATGTTTAGTTATTTAACAATGGAGTTGGTTATTGGGCTAGTTTATTGATTTCCAAAGCTGTTTTACTCTATATCTGTATTTATGTATTTCATTCTGTGTTATTGATATTTATATCTTTCAATTAACTCAGTAAGGGAGTAAGTAAAAATGTTATTTTAATTTTAAATATTTACAATAATAAAATACTAGGGATTGTTAAAATGCTACTCTGGTATATTCTACTATGGAGGGAAAATAAAAATGTGAAAAACAAAACAATTAGGAAAATTCTTACAAGGGTTCCGCGAGATTCTAATCCCCTTCACAAGGTGATGCGAGATTTTAATACCTTTAAAAAGATACCGAGCGATTCTAATCACCTTCACTAGAGTGCCGCGAAATTTCAATCCTCTTCACAAGAGTGCCGCGAGATTCTAATCCCCTTCACAAGAGTGCCGCGAGATTCTAACCCCGTCACAAGAGTGCCGCGAGATTCTAATCCTCTTCACGAGTTGATGCGAGATTCTAATCCCCTTCACAAGAGTGCCACGAAATTTCAATCCTCTTCACAAGAGTGCCGCGAGACTCTAATCCCCTTCACAAGAGTGCCGCTAGACTCTAATCCCCTTCACAAGAGTGCCGCGAGATTCTAATCCTCTTCACAAGAGTGCCGCGAGACTCTAATCCCCTTCACAAGAGTGCCGCAAGATTCTAATCCCCTTCACAAGGTGATGCGAGATTCTAATCCCCTTCACAAGGTGCTGCGAGATTCTAATCCCCTTCACAAGAGTGCCACGAGATTTTAATCACCTTCACTAGAGTGCCGCGAAATTTCAATCCTCTTCACAAGAGTGCCGCGAGATTCTAATCCCCTTCACAAGAGTGTCACGAGATTCTAACCCCCATCACAAGAGTGCCGTGAGATTCTAATCCTCTTCACGAGGTGATGCGAGATTCTAATCCCCTTCACAAGAGTGCCACGAGATTTTAATACCTTTAAAAAGATACCGAGCGATTCTAATCACCTTCACTAGAGTGCCACGAAATTTCAATCCTCTTCACAAGAGTGCCGCGAGATTCTAATCCCCTTCACAAGAGTGCCGCGAGATTCTAACCCCCATCACAAGAGTGCCACGAGATTCTAATCCTCTTCACGAGTGTGTCGCGAGCCTGGAATGGTTGAGAATCCCTGATATAAAGGAAATAAACAAATTTATATTTTGAACCTCGTCTTACTACTCGTTCGGGCTATCCACGTTTGATTGCACTATTGTGGTAGGAATGAGGAGGCTATGATTGGGTGGAAATTTACACAAATTTGCGTAGAGGGAGAGTGGGAAATCATTTAGTAAAATAATCCATAGAACACCCAGCTGGGATTCGAGCCCAAGCCTTTCCATTCCCGTGAAACCGGAATAAGCGAGCTTGACATTTATTCCGCGTGCTCACTGATATGGGTAACCAGTATGTTATGTTATTTTAAAGATAATATTCATATTCAGCTTTCACTATTGTATTTATATACCGCATAAACTTGTAATAAATTAACTTTACAAATAAATAGGTTGCTACATTTTAATTTGTGAACTCATTTTGTGGATCTTGTAAAATACAGATTATTAATATACGAGTAAACTATATTATTAATCTTAGTGTTAATATCTTTTAAAACAATAAGTGTAAAACACGTCAAGTGTCCCCAGCTGGGATTCAAACCCGCGGCTCCCGATGTTTGTTTAGTTTTTACAAACACAATTTGTGGCTCTTACCTATAGTGTCAAGGGTGAATGCCAACTGTGCTATCATTGTCTAAACGATTCATTTCTCTCTCTTTCCCCACCCCACTTTCAGACCAGTGTTTTCTGCCTCAAAGGAGATAATATTTCGCTAGTGTGTGTGTGTGTGTTCTTGTGCAGCAGTTTTTGATCGAACGAGTAACATAGAAAGACTGTCTCCCAAGTGAGTTCTTGAGAGCCTAAGGAAATGTATTTCAGTGTCTTAGGACGGGTAGGGTTTCATGCAACAGAGCTATTTTTCCTTAACAAACCTTATTAATAGAAAAATAAGTTTGTGTGACATTAATTCATTTTCAACAATATTTTAAGAATACTTACGTAGCTATGAGGCGAGACTTGATGAAAAAGAGCTCTAGATGTAGCCTTTCCCTAACCACTACAGTAATTTTTTGATAGGCTCAGAATAGACAATTATAAGATATTTGAGAACTAGCAGCGAGCTTTCCTCTTTACTTTGAGATAAAAATTACAATAAAAAGAACAATGACACCTGAACACGTAGCCCAGGAACTTTAGCATGAAAATTGACGATATCCTGACAACTACAACTACATAAAGACAGCAGGCAGTAGACAACAAACTGTTCCATCTCCACTGAGGGCCTATCAGAGCTATAACACTAAGCTTTTAATCCACATTAGATACGTTGTTTGTCGGAATGATTTTGGTGACCTCCAACAAGCAGGCACAGGCAAGTGCCACTGCCAGGACATCAGACGCACGTGATAACATGAAGGGTGTGTTTCGCGTGTGTTCATTGATAGTTCTCTGTGTGAAAAAGGAATTTAATTGTGAGCAACTTTAAGATGAATATAGTGTATGTGATATGTGGTTCTACTGGAGAGGGAGATAACATTGTGACAGTCTAAAAGAAGGGCCCGAATGAGCTGATTGTTGCGAGTAATGCACGTCGAGATGGACTTGCTGACAGGTTTGGTTCGCTTCCGCCTATAAATTTGAATGAAGTATACAGGTGAGCTCATTAACTGCAATTTTCAAAGTGTTTTTTTTTAAATATATATAAATGGTCATTTGTACTATGAAAAGAATGTGCTATAATATATCTTCACATTTTGCAGCCAGCACTCTTAAAAGAATGCTTACTTTGAACCTTTTAAAAAAAATATTTTTAGTTTTTGTGTATAATACAGAGGCCGTAGGAGCAGCTGCTATGAACGACATTGCAGGAAAAATATTTGGCGATGTGAAGCTCAAGCTCAAGTCAAGAGTGACAACACTGTCAGCAGTTAATTTAAGTATTGCAGTGCAAGATCAAACCGTACCTATCAAATCGCGTATGTTATTCATGCATGTATTGTGTGTGATGAGATCTGACCCAAATTTGATTTCATGCTTTAAGTATGAACTTACACCTGAACCTCCATCTATTTTTAAAGAGATAACCTTGATAAAGACCAATAATTCTGCTCTAGCAGCTCTCTTCGCGTCAGTTACTCCAGAGTTGGATATAAACAATAAATGAAGAAACCTCAATCGTAAATGGTGGATACTTACTACACACTGTAACCTGGCCTCGCCCCGTTACATTTGGCCAGATTTCATATGCATATGTCACCTTCGTGCATACGTACTTCCCTTCACCGACAGTCGTTTTCGATGGCTACCTGGTTGCAAGTACTACTAAGGGGGAAGAACACAAACACCAAGCCCTCAAGAAACTTGTTGCTGAAGTGGTTTTTGATTCTAGTATCATGGTAGCATCCCAACAAGCAGATTACCTTACCAATAATAAAAACAAGACAAAGGTAATCCAATTGCTCACTTTTTCGTTCGCGAGTGAAGAGATTTCTGTACTTCAAACTACCGCTGATTCAGACACAATGATAGTTGACACCGTCCTTGCACATGAAGAAGATGGGAGAAACGTGATGATCATTGGAACAGATACTGATGCACTAGTTATATTGATTGCACGAGCAATAATGTCAACCTAGATTACATTTTTCAGTCCTATCACTGGTAATAACATAGAGAAATGTAACAGAATGGCGGAGAACTGAGCAGAAATAAGCGATATTAAGGAATGCTACCAGTAAGATTGTAGTAACGATAATAACATAGAGAAATATTACAAAATGGTGGATATCCTAGCAGAAATACGTGATCTTAAGGAATTAATTATTTTTGCACATGCTTTCAGTGGCTGTGACACAATATCTGCAATATTTAAAAAGAGAAAAGAACAATATGGCATATTCTGCAACGAAAGGAAGAGTTACAAGGTACGGTGATAATATTCAACCAGCAAGAAGCTGATGTATGTACTATCACGTCGGCAGGTGAACAACCTATGAAAACAATGTTCAAAGGGGACAAGTATACCACATTGAATGATCTGCGTGTGAACATATTTAGACGCAATTTGGCACGACAAAAGGTTATATCCTCCTTTGAGCTTGCCAATCTTACTCCATCAAGTGCTGCAACTTATCAACACAGTCTCATGACATATCTTCGGATGAGAAAATAATTTATAAGGTTGAATTTTAATCACTAACAATTTACGATAGTGCTTCATATGCATCATATTATAAAGTACTCACTTATTTCCTCTACAAATGTAATTTTTTTTCAGATGCAAGATTGGCAAGGACGATCACTGAATGCCAGTAGCTGGGGATGGAGAATCTCCGGAGACACTATTCTTACAGTGCCGACAAACTTGCCTCCTGCACCAAAGAACATTCTGCATATGATCTTTTGTAATTGTAGGGGTGACTGTGCAGCACAAAAGTGCGAGTTCAGGCGCGCTGGTCTGCTATGCTCCATAATGTGGGGTCAGTGTTATGAAACCCCCTCTATGAATACATCAAGTTATTCAACTAAACTAGAAGAGGAGGATGAAGATAGTTTTGAGGATTGGACTGTGAAACTAGTATGAACAATTTTTAAAGTATTATTAAATTCATTGCCAACATATTGTTTTACATTTTATAAAT
Source organism: Timema shepardi (assembly GCA_902151425.1). NCBI lineage: Eukaryota > Metazoa > Arthropoda > Insecta > Phasmatodea > Timematidae > Timema > Timema shepardi. The sequence continues at coordinate 21,284 of CABFVX010007361.1, forward strand.
GATAACTTGATTTATCATCGTAACTCAAGACATCCAAACAAACAATGTATGATTAGAATTCACATTGACTCAGGGTTAAGGGAATATTAAGTAATTTACTGCCTGTTTTTTGGTTCAAAAGTAGGTGTCCTCCAAAAGTATTTATGATATGTTTATTTAAGCTCTGTTCATTTATTTTCGTAGTAAAACCAGTTAGGGAAATGGTGTTTGTAACAACCCTAAAGTCAGTGAAAATATTATTAAAGCTTAGCTGAAACTTAGGTTGTTTATGCCCGAAATTAGGTAATCTCCCCATCTCACTTCCCCTTTAATACAGCTATGATACCTTATTTGTGCAAATTGGCCATCGTCCTCTGTATTTAACTAAAGGAGACTGATCCACATAGTTATAAACGAAAAAATGTCGGAATTTTTGCACTTGCGCTATTTTTGCTCTAAAAAACAAGGAAACGCACATTAGATTTTAGTGGTGTTTCAATATGTTGTTCAGCATACCAAATACGACCGAAATCCAACTTTTCAGCTTTACCATATTTTTTTCACGGTTTTACGCTAAAGTTCCTGGGCTAACGGGAGATGAATCATTGACCATTGATCTATCCAGGGATCGTTCTGTGCTCAGAGTCATTCTTCGCTCATATTTGAAGGCAGAGTCTGTGATGGACATGTGAATATCACCGTCTACCAAGCGCTATCACAGCCACTGACCATTCGGTTGTGGGTTTGTGCTGCCAATAGTACAGATACATTAAATAAGCAAGCAAAACAAGATGGAAGACAGTAACGCTATATAATTAAGTATATATGAAAGGAGAGTGTTGAAGGATGAGTGATTATAGTTACGGACATGAGCCGAATGAATAAATTAAAAAATGATAGATGTATCATACATATATTTCATATATTCTTAATAATTGATTATTATATCTGTGGCCAGGAAGACAGACAGACATACAGACATGTGGACAGAGTTATAAAACCCACTTTTAGGGCTCAGGGGCACATAAAATGTAAATATTAATCATAATCTCGAGATGAGCAATTTTCAACATTATAATCTTTTTTTTTTATTATAAAGTAAAAATTCTGAAGTTTAAACATTAGGTGGGGGAGGGGGGATGGGAGGAGGAGGATATTTGTTAATTGTTGGGGCCTACAATTCTCTAACTCCAGTCTTGTGTTACACTATTCACACTATAACTTTGTATTTCATAGACTGTCCTATTTTATTTGGCCGACAAAAGAAAGGGATGATTTTTTATTTGAAAAGTAAACAAGTTACACTTTGTTTATGGTATAAAATTTAAAGCTTGACAAGTGAGGACCATCCAAGTTGATCCAACACAAGTAAAATCTAAGATGGCATCCGTTGAATAACTAGAGATGTGTTTAAAAATACATCCTCGTGAGCAGCAGAATAAATTAATGAGTTTATAAGATTGATTACAAATGAAAAGTTTTAAAACTGATGTTCACATATCACGTGATGTATTTTCATGGAATACATAGAAATAACGTGGCAAAATACGAGTCAAGGCGTGTTTCAGAAAGAGAAAAAAGGTTTTCCGGCAAAATAAGTACTGGTATTTTCAACTATTTTGTTTAACCTTTTGACTAAGTCTATTTAGTAAAAATTTAAAACACATCCCTACATAGGAAATGGATCATTTTTAAAACTTCATCCATTTCTAAAAATGATATTTTTAAAATCTCACATTTGCGATGGGATGCACGTACTAAATTTCAATACTTTAATAAATCCAGGGGAACCAGATAATCTTAATGCGAAGGGAATTATTCCCACTTAGAGTTTAGAATGATATTTAAACAACTTGATTATTACTAGTATTAATTAGGTTGCACACAGTTGACTAGTCCATGAACAAAACGTGCTGCTGAGAAGTATTCCAGGAATGTTGCGTTCCCCATTGTGCTACAACCACTAATTACCATTAATTAAAGCTCCGACGTCACACTTTCTCATCAACGTCATCAAAGTAAGAGCGGCGTAATACAGGGCCCCAGCTGTAATCACCGAAATGAGGAACGCTTTCTCGCACAAGAAAGATAACAATTCCCCTCGTCTCTATAAATCATTTCCTTATCTTGTTTACATGAGATGCTTTCTAAATTCCAAGCGTGTTCAGTGTTTGGTGCTTTGCCTGATCATGGCGTACGTTGGATGTCATTTCAGTGTGAGATTCTTACAAAATAAATTTATCTTAATTAACAAGTTTTACCATAGTGTAATCTTAAAACATTTTTATCTCGAGATTATGATGGAGCTTGACGTATTATATGCCTCCAAACTAAATGAAAGTGGTTTTACCATTGTGTCCGTCTTCATACAGGTTTGTCTCTACACGTGGCTACAACAAACACATTTTGATGGATCTCATTAAAAAGTTATATCTAGATGCCTCGAGGCAGAATCAAGATTATATTTGTATCTGATAGCAGATTTGAACACTCGAACTTTGTGGATAATGGCTCTAGTGACATTTTTCAGATTGGTGGGAAAGTTGTACATTTTAAATAACACTTTATAGACCCGCTTCGGGGGCTGAATGGTCTTAGTAAGTGGTTCTCAAACCTTTTAACTTTCAGAACTCTTTACACCCCTAAGAAATGAAACAAAATCTTAAATGCTAACAGCTTTGGAATTTAAAACATTGAGAAATTTTGTGAACATAGAATTTATGGCTATATTTATTAATTTAATTTTAATCATAGAGCTTATCATTATTTGTTAAGCAGAGCATATGTTTGTTTTTTTCCAAAAGTTTTTTTTTTTAGTTAGAAGAGTGGCAATGTTTAATATTATTGCAAGTCTCTTTAATATCTGGCTTATTACGAGAGAGCTGGATTCACATGTCTGTTCATGTTTTAAAACCAGTTTTTAGGCTTGTCTACGAGATATTTATTGGGATACTAATCAGCCTAACAAAACCTAACCTTGTCTGGTAGCATTTCTACGTGTGCGAAACTTTAAAAAAATTTACCAAATAGTTGTTTTTTCTTCACTCATCCTACAGTCTACTGAGTTTCCAATACTGTAACAATGGACCTCTCCTTATTAAACACTTCATACCTCCTCAATAATCCGTGCAACTTCATCACTTCACGGGCACAGAATGGTAATCCAAAATATCAGTTGAGCTCAGCCTATTTCCAAATATTTCGTGAACTACCAACACGTGATCAACCTTTTCTCTGGCACTTCAATGGTATTTTCTTTCCAGCTGTATTTTTTCAGTGTTCTATCACCCAAACGCATCAGCCAATAACGGAAGCTACATCCCATACATCAATGTTTAACTTGAGAATTTTAAACTCATTCCAAAGCTGAGAGTGTTTAATGCTTGTCTAGAACATTGCTGTCCTATGAGCATGTGGAAGAATGGTCAAACATTACCTGAAGTAATCCCCAACAATACAATGTTCCTCCCAAATGGGAAATGATTATTCACCATAGCCTATTCTGCAATATAAGATTGAATGCACCTAATGCATGGTTCAGAGCCATGGTTCACTCATCCCATATTATTTATTGGGCCTTTGATGATGGTTTAATAATTCAATGTCAGCCCAAAGTAAGTTTTTGTTCTGTATTCAACATCAAATAAACGTTACTGCAAACTTTTTCTTTCTTGTATATGTCAAAAATATTGGATACATTTCGGAAGGTGAAGTAGTTGTGTCCTCTAGTTTAGTCTTCCCACGTTCTATCTTGTAGGATTTGTATGTTTTCTACATATCAGACAGCCAAATTTTCACAGTCAAAATATGAGAGAATATAAGTATAACGTTTCCTGGCAAAGTCATCAGTGAAGATCTCAAAGAAAGTTTCTCACAGATTCTTAGACTTGACCGAGGAACCAAATACACAAGTGAGGCAAAATTCTGCCTGAGAGAATATGTCATTTTCAATTAAACACCTTTTTTTTGTCAATATATCTTCCCAGCTCAATATAGGGATATGGTGTAATGAGGTGATCTGGATAAAACTAGCTCAAGATAGGGATAGGGTGTAATGAGGTGGACTGGATATAACTAGCTCAATATAGGGATATGGTGTAATGAGGAGAGCTGGATAAAACTATCTCAAGATAGGGATAGGGTATAATGAGGAGAGCTGGATAAAACTAGCTCAAGATAAGGATAGGGTGTAATGAGGAGAGCTGGATAAAACTAGCTCAATATAGAGATAGGGCGTAATGAGGTGGACTGGATAAAACTAAGCTCAAGATAGGGATAGGGTGTAATGAGGTGGACTGGATATAACTAGCTCAAGTTAAGGATAGGGTGTAATGAGGTGGACGGAATAGAACTAGTTCAAGTTAAGGATAGGGTGTAATGAGGTGGACTGGATAGAACTAGCTCAATATAGGGATAGAGTGTGATGAGGTGGATTGGATATAACTAGCTCGAGATAGGGATAGAGTGTGATGAGGTGGATTGGATATAACTAGACTCAAGCTAAGGATAGGGTGTAATGAGGTGGACTGGATAAAACTAGCTCAATATAGGGATAGGGTGTGATGAGGTGGATTGGATATAACTAGCTCAAGTTAAGGATAGGGTGTAATGAGGTGGACTGGATAGAACTAGTTCAAGAAGGATAGGTGGTGTACTTGGCAATAAGCTTTCAAGTTCCTAATGCCATATAGGAGTGTTTCTCAAAGTATTGTCCGTGGTGGCCCTATCATGTGGTCCTCAGGAGGCTTAGTAATAAAAATTAACCAAATGTTGATCACAAAATATAACACAAAAATTTGAAATGAGGATGATTATATATGAAATATCCAAACAATGATATTTTTTTCCTTGGTAAACCATATCACATAAAAATGAAATTAAGCATGTCCCACCTTGAATCAAAAAATCTTAATTTGTTTATCAGGGATTATAAGGTGTAGAGTGATATATATATATATATATACTAATTACTTAAAATTAGTAAGTTTGATTATATATATATATATATACATATATATATACATATATATATATATATATAGTACTCAACATTAAATTTAATAAAACCAAATAACCTAAACAGGTACTAAGACGCGGTGTTAGAAGAATAAAAAAAAAAGTAAATTAATTTGAATCTTTTATATAATATAAGCCTAAAATATAATAGAATAAAAATAATTCTGCATAATTTTCAACCTCCAACCCAATTCTCAAGGCTTGGGAGTACAAAAGTGCAAATAACTTCCATTTGGTGGTCCTCCAGCACCATAAATTTGAGAAACACTGCCATAGAGTAAGTATGTAATTGGTCAGGTGTCTGGGTGGGGAAAACATGTGTTCTAGCAACGTCATTAGTCCTTCAGTCCGCCTGAAGTCTAATGTCCCAAATTCACCAATATCCCAGTCTTTTAGGTGTTTCTTTTATTCCTCGTGTTTTCCCGGTGTGTGAAAATCCTGGTCTGGGCTATCTTCATGTTTTGCACAGCTGGAGTAGGGAGGAATAAGGAACAATAGATGTACCCGCATCCACGTGGAGGGAGATTGTGGAACCGTGTAGGGAAAAACCATAGTACACCCAGTTGGTATATGAACATATAACTTTATTTCGGTTGGTTGTATCGATCCTATACTTACATGCGTAATGAAATTAGATAATCTTATTTAGGTGGCCGCATGGTCTTAGGAGTCACTCTAGCAATAAGACTAAACATCCTATGACCGGGAGACCAGGGTTCAAATTCTGGAAGATGCAATGAGGGTGATTTTCCAATCTCCATCCAAGCAAATGAGACTAAATTATTCTAAATTCAACCTTCCTCATCCCTAACACATTAGCATAATTAGTCGCCTACATATGCGTACAACCTGAACAAGTAGTAAAACGCGGTACTAAAAAAAGGAGGATAATTTAGAAAAAGGGTAAAAAATTGAAAACTATATTTAGTATAAATAGCATACCCCTTACAATATAACAAAGTTATGTAGTCTATTTATTGGTTGTTTAGTTTTAATGTTCAGTGCTTTTATTTCTTTATCAGGCACATGTAGAGCTATATTTAGTTTTCAAGCGAGATTGAAGTTATATATTTGTATTTTGACATTCGCTATCTTAATCATTATGACGTTTGTTATTTTTATTGTTCCCAAGTTGTTTTTTGAGAATCCAGTTAAGACGTATCTTTCTCTTGCCATACTTTGTTATTCTCGATCAATTATTTCAATATTTATATTTAAAAAGATATCTAAAAGCACTCAAGTATATTATATCAGTGTATATGTAGCATCACTATTACATTCAAAAACCATGTAAAACCATTTAATAAATGTATTACTATATAGGAATGTACAACATTATTTTCAAAGAAAATTAATGGTTATAATGTATTTATAATAATGGTATATATGATTGATAAAAATTAGTTTAGAAATATACTAAAACAATTGGCAAGCCTTTATGTGTTTTTTTCTTTCAAAGATTAAATGTAGTGGCATGGTAGAGGTTCAAATGCTAGCATTTATATAATACCTTAAGGTTGTGTATTTTTTGTTTTATTAACTTTTCAACAAGATTATCAACAGCTTAGCGTAAGTTTTACAGATGAGGAAGGTGGTTTTAGAGGAAATGCATCCCAATTGTTATTGAGAGGGGATAGGAAAACCACAATGATAAATCCCCCGTAGAAAATCCTAAAGTAATAAATCTCTTCCGGAGAAAACCACATTGATAAATCCCACATAGAAAACCACAATGATAAATCCTCTGCGGAACACCGCCCAATGCACCCGCCCGAGATTCAAACTTAAACCTGCCCGTCACCTGAAATCCAGTATATTTTATGTTTGACGTCTTAGATCACCTAGCCATAAATTATGATTAAAAAGTATAAATAAACTATAAATTATCTTTGTTTTATGTGTAATAACTAATAAGTGTTAAAGGATTTTTGTTCTAATCCACACGTTAGGAAGCCGGGGTTTGATGTATAATAAAAATAGTAATAGCAGACATCTCTGCTAAAGACTGAAGATGCAATACAAATGGCCAGAAGTACTTGATAATTAACTGATTCGGTAAGAAGCAAAGTACAAAACAATAAAACAAGATTAGTAACGTGTCGTTTCACACGACTTTAAAAAAAACTTGTAAAGTTAAACCAAATCTTATAAGCCCTTTTTTAATTTTATATTTAATGAGAGATCAAAGAGAGGTTTAGTAACATGATTTAAAAATTCCTCTTCAAAAATTATTGCATAAAAGTGAGTATATTATTATGTTATCATTCCATAAACTTTATATTTGTTGAGAAAAGTTGTAATTTCAAACTCGTCTAAAGATTGTTTTTTTAAGCTAATGTGCTTTTTTTCCTCTAAAAAATACGTTTTATTAACTATTCGGGGTGATTCACATTTTATTACACTAATGTGGTCAAACGGAAGAATGTAACATTTTAAATAAATGTATCATCATTTGCATGGAGAGTTGAAAATTATTAATTAGTGAAGAGCACTCTCAATACATCCAGTCAGGGTTCAATCTCCGACATGGCCATCTCCTGTACACGAGATTGACGTTTAGTCCACGCGGGCATTGATTCTTTTACAATTTCATTTTAATTAATTATTCATCTATTACAAGGAAAACATTGTATTCACTAAGTTTTAATCATCATATTTTCTAAGTACCGCTTCTTACTACCCTTTAAGGTTATACGCTTGTGCACTAATCACGATATTGAGTTTGTAATAAGGAAGGTTAAATTTAGAGGAAGTGTACCCACATCCGAGTGAAGAGAGAACTGGAAAGCCTCTAGGAAAAACAACCCCAATACACCCTCCTGACCGGGATCTAACCAGGATATCCCCTTCATCGGCGGTTGTCTATTGCGAGAGTAGCACCTCAGACCATGCGGCCGCTGAAGCGAGTGTAATTTATTCAAAGCTGCTTCTGTCAAAGAACATGTTCTCCAAACTTGTTACTGAACAAATGGTTTGCGTCTCGCTTTAAACTTTATTTACTTTAGGCAAGTGGATAGTAGGCTCGTCAATTTGTGTCAAACTTCCCAGAAGGTACGAGGCTAATGTGACATTCCAACTGGCGCAAATCCCCTCCATCCCCTTTTTACTATTCATTGTTACTTTGTAGCGAGGGGATCCCCCGGGTAGGAAAGACCGCCTTAGCTTAGTTTTACGAGACACATCTCCGCTAAACCAGAGCATGGAGCCACTCAACCCAACCTTGGCGCAAATTTGCCAGAACAACTCATTTCGTGTTCGTGGTCTTGATAAAGAGTGATGGGTGAGGGGGTGGGGGAGAGAAGGGTGACTTTTATAATTCACAAGGAAACTGTCTGGATTCAACTTCGCGTAAAGTGCTGCAGGCAAGCCAACTAATTCTCTGTGTCACGGCAAGAGGAGGGGGGAACGGAGGGGTAGTAGGAGAGAGGAGAATGTGGAAGCTCTATTCAACCCTCAGATTTATTTGTTACAGACAGTTCTTGATTTTGGCTTTTTATTTTTATAGTTCACTAAAATACAAGTTTTCTAGAGGTTTTTTCTAAGCGTGTGATGACAAAACCATACTAAACTAAAATAATATATGTGTTATATAGTCCATGAGCCAAGGGGGTCGATTGGTATCACTCGAAGGGACAAAGTTTCATGGTGATTTTAATGTTCCTTGGGGGGTATAGATAAGGAATATATGTGTTAGCATTCTATAAATAAAGGCCATTACACCGATAGCAACCATTTTCTAAAATGGCACCTTGAAACTTTGGAGCGTACTTAAATTTTTTGTAAAACGTTAATACTTAAGATAGAGTTATGATTCTTTTATTTATTATAAAGCTAATAACATGGGCTATAAGGATCTACTATATATATAATTATTGGCACCACATAACTAATGGTAGCGAATATTTGACACAACTATCAATTATTCCTTCCAATTTTTAATTTTAATCATGTTGTATAGTCAATACGGTTAATCTAAACTCAAATTATCTTCTTTTATAATTTGTAGATGATTTAATGCACTTTAAATCTATATGTAACATTAATACACTTACTTCCTATATATATCTAGAGTGGGCAATAACCCAGGTGACTGTTAATGACTAATTATGCGACAGTGCTTTATGAATATATTTATATTTAATTAAACATCAAATTTATGTACATAGGTAATGCTAGTCAACCCTAATTTATTTAAATGTTCAAATCGTAATTTAATAATGATCTGTTGATGTAACTATAATGCAATTATTACAGGAGGAAAATTTGATACTAATAAAAATCGCACTACTTCATGGTCCGTTACCTCAATCCTATTCTTCATTACTGTCAGTTTCTGATTCATAGTAACTTTCGTTATCATCTGGTTCTTTCTGTACTTAATGTTCACATTTGTTAAACTTACACATGTCTATACACTTGAGGCTGTTCTCCAAACATTGACAAAAGGGTATTTGCAGCTTTTAAAACAGCTTCAGTATAGAAGATCTAAAATAGTTTCAGGCGCTGGTTGTCCATCCAACCAGTCTGTCCTTACCCATTATCCTTCATTAATTTCCACCCATTTCCAATACCGCCTGGGTGTTTTTGGATCATTACGTAGACATCGTCACCATTGGTAATTAGCCCTTTGAATGTATTTCCTCAAAGAGTTTCCACATGGAGGGAACATATTACTTTCTATTTCACCTTTCCTTGTGTAGACTATATTATATCTCAAGCCAATCACTATTATATTATTTGCGGTGGGTGTACACAGATTGCATGTGAATACTTCAAGAGCGTCCATTAAGCTTTCAGATAACTCCCATTGTTCACGTAACTGCTTGAATGCGTTTTTCACATCCTTATCACTGCAAAGAATATTGTAAGTTTTCAGTTTGCCTTTTCTAACAAATGCACTTACAGAATCACAGCCAGTGAATTAATGTAATCCAAGAAGAGCCTGGTCATCAGATGCACTAATACTCTTAAGAGGATATTGGTCCTGTACCGCCATTGCTCCCAAATGTGGCAAAGTACACCGTACAGACTCTTAGGGAAATCATGTTTA